>CAUYPK010080243.1:0-38212 GCA_963574355.1 Loris lydekkerianus
TTTTTTTAATTGTTAAATCATAGCTGTGTACATTAGTGCAATCGCCTGTACCCATTCTAAGATGCACCATAGATGTGGCCCCACCCATTACTCTCCCTCCACCAGAACCTCCCCCCTCCCTTCCCCTTCCTTGCCCCTTTCCCCATTATAGCACAAGACTATGGGTAAAGTAACTTTTAAAGGTTTGTACGGGCCTGCTGGCTCACACCTGTAATCCCAGCACTCAGGGAAGCCAAAGCAGGTGGATTACTCAGCTCAGGAGTTCAAGACCAACCTGAGCAAAGTGAGATGCCATCTCTAGGAAAAATAGAAAAACTAGTGGGGCGTTGTGGCAGGTGCCTGTAGTCCAGCTATTGGGGAGGCTGAAGCAGGAGGATCAGTTGAGCCCAGGAGTTTGAGGTTGCTGTGAGCTATGATGCTACAGTACTCTACCCAAGGGGACAGAAAGAGACTCTGTCTCAAAAACCCCCCAAAAAACTGGAGGTTGAAGATGTGACAGAAATGCTTCCATGTTCATGTCATGATAAAATTGAACAGATGGGAAGTTGGTGTTTATGGGTGAGCAAACTTAGAAGTCTCTTGAAAGGATACTACTGCTGGTGAGGGTGGTGTGAACGTTGGTGAAATGACATCAAAGATTTAGATACATACACTTAGTTGATAAAACTAAGCTTTGAAAGGATCAATTCCAAGTTTGAAAAAAGATCTATTGTGGGTAAAATATTACCAAATAAAATCACCCACAGAGAAATCTTTGGGGAAAGGAAAGTTTATTGATGCAGCTAGCCTCATGGATATCTTATTTTAAGAAATTGCCACAACCACCCCAGCTTTCCACAACCACCACCCTGGTCAGGAGCAGCCTCAGGATCAGGCAAGACCCTCCACCAGTGAAACTTTCTACCACTTGCTTGAGGTTCACAGGCCTGTTTGCATTTTTCTTTTCTTTTTTAGAGACAGAATCTCACTCTGCTGCCTTCGGTAGTGTGCTGTGGAGTTACAGTTCACAGCAACCTCCAGCTCTTGGGCTTAGGCGATTCTCTTGCCTCAGCCTCCTGAGTAGCTGGGACTATAGGCACCTGCCACAATGCCTGGCTATTTTTTGTTGTTGTTGTTTCAGTTTGGCTGGGGCCAGATTTGAACCCACCATCCTCACAGCAACCTCCAGCTCTTGGGCTTAGGCAATTCTCTTGCCTCAGCCTCCTGAGTAGCTGGGACTATAGGCACCTGCCACAATGCCTGGCTATTTTTTTTTTTGTTGTTTCAGTTTGGCTGGGGCCAGGTTTGAACCCACCACCCTCACAGCAACCTCCAGCTCTTGGGCTTGGGCGATTCTCTTGCCTCAGCCTCCTGAGTAGCTGGGACTATAGGCAACCTGCCACAATGCCGGGCTATTTTTTTGTTGTTGTTGCAGTTTGGCTGGGCCCAGGTTTGAACCCACCACCCTCGGATATGGGGCCAGTGCCCTACTCACTGAGCCACAGGCGCCGCCCACCTGTTTGCATTTTTTAAGCAATGTGTATATATATATATATATATTTTTTTTTTTTTTCTTTTTTCTTTTTTTTAAGGCAGAGCCTCAAGTTGTCGCCCTTGGTAGAGTACTGTGGCTTCACAGCAACCTCCAACTCCTGGCTTAAGTGATTCTCTTGCCTCAGCCTCCCAAGTAGCTGGGACTACAGGCACCCACCACAACCGGCTATTTTGTTGTTGTTGTTGTTGTTGTTGTTGTTGTAGGTGTCATTGTTTGGCAGGCCCAGGCTGGATTCGAACCCGCCAGCTCTGGTGTGTGTGGCTAGCGCCTTAGCCGCTTGAGCTACAGGCACTGAGCCTTTAAGCAATATTTTTAATTAAAAAAATTATAAATGAATAAATAGACAAATAACTAATGAGTCTATATTGAATGCATAGTTGGAATGTGTCTGTATTTTGCAGACTTGGAGAAAATCCAAATATTTTGCCATTTGAAAAAGATGTTGTTTAAATTAACTTCCTTAACAGAGCTAGGCTGAACAATGTGAATTTATCTTACAGGAGAAACTGGCACAGGTGTCATTGATAGCATTTTGTTTGTGACGGATTATCTCCCTAAATTGTCATGTCTTTAAAATATGGGTCTATGGCCCTGGATCACATGATAAATGAGGCTAGAATAAGGTTTCACTTGCAAAACTCCATTCTTCTGACCTGGGTTGTTTTGGGGGGTCTTGTGAAAATTCAATAATTCATTGGGTAATTATCCTCATGTGTTATGCTGTGATTTTGTGTATTAAAAGGATTGTGTTGAGATAGAACTAACAGCCTAGTATTTGATAAAGATCAAAATATACATCTTATCTAAAGGTAAAAGAGAAATAAAAAATAATAGTTGTTGCTGTTTCTGGAAAAAATACACACACGCACACACACACACACACACACACACACACACACACGACAGTATCCTAAGTAATTATTTTAAAAATGAAAATACTCATTAAGGAAAAGAGTTTCTGATCATCTTTCAGTAATTACTGAAGCTTATAATTCAAAATGTCATTCATGGCTCAGCACCTGTAGCTCAGTGAGTAGGGTGCCGGCCACATACACCCAGGATGGTGGGTTTGAGCCCGGCCCAGGACTGTTGAACAGCAATGACAACCGTAACCAAAATAATAGCCGGGCATTGTAGAGGGCACCTGTACTCTCATCTACCCGGGAGGCTGAGGCAAGAGAATCGCTTAAGCCCAAGAGTTTGAGGTTGCTGTGAGCTGTGACGCTACGGCACTTTACCAAGGGCAACATAGTGAAACTGTCTCCAAAATAAATAAATAAATAAATAAAGTCATTCATTTCCACCTTTTATTATTATTAGTTAAAACAATAATTTCTAACAGAGAAAAGGAGAGATAAATTTTGTAATCATTTGTAAATGGAATATAATTTCTAGTTAGGAAATTCGTTTGGGAAGGTAAAATTGTTCTTGGAAAGTTAAAGGTGTTTGATGTTTAACTTTGGTGAGTTTGTTCACATGCATTTTTTTATTTTCTTCTTGAAAGAGAGTCTCACTCTGTCGCCTGGGCTGGAGTTCAGTAGCATCTGCCTGGCTCACAACAACCCCAAACTGGGTGCGTTCCAGGGATCTTCTTGCTTCAGCCTCCCTAGTGGCTGCGACTACACGCACTTGCCACAATGCCCAGCTAATTTTTTTTTTGTTTTTTTGGAGGCAGAGTCTCGCTTTGTCACCCTCATTAGAGTGCTGTGAAATCACAGCTCACAGCAACCTCAAACTCTTGGGCTCAAGCGATTCTTATGCTTCAGCCTCTTGAGCTGATGGGACTACAGGCACCCAGCACAACACCCAGCCATCTTCAGAGATGGGGTGTCTTTCTGAGTTAGGCTGGTCTCAAACTCCTAAACTCAGGCAATCCACCTGCCTCGGCCACCCAAAATGCTAGGATTATAGTGTGAGCCTCGATACCCAGGCCCAACTGCCCTAATTTTTCCTCTTTTAGTGGAGATGGGGATCTCACACTCGCTCAGACTGGTCTCAAACTCCTGAGCTCAAGTGACCCACCCCCTGCCTGGGTCTCCCAAGTAGCTGGGACTACAGGCGCCTCCCATGATACCTGGCCATTTTTCTATTTTTAGTAGAGACAGAGTCTCTCTCTTGCTTGAACTCAGGTCTTGAACTCCTGAGCTGCAGTGATCTTTGTATCTCAGCCTCCCAGCCTGCTAAAATGACAGGGGTGAGCCACCACACCAGCCACGGGTAGGTCTTCTTCCACCTGGCCAAATTATTTCACTCTGAATCACATGCCAAGAAACCAGTTTTGTTTCACTTATAATACAATTTGGGATTATTATTTCAGACGATTTTAAAATCATCTAGCATTTAGATTATTTGACATTATAAGCGATTTGATTTTTCTATAACTATTAGCTAATTGCCTTCTCCTTTTTTTTCTGCCCATCGTGGAAAATACACATTGGATTGAGCAGACAGATTTTCCTATTTGCATCCTGGAGACCTGAGTTATTGGCTCATGCTTAGTTAGTTCCGGGAGCTGTGCTGTAATTCCTGGCTTGAACATTGTGTGAGAACCTCTCCCACTGAATCTGATCAAGCCGTGGCTGTGCAGGGCTAAGGACACTTCCCCTTTGCTCTCTGAGGGTCCACAGAAAAATAAACTCAAAAAAAAAAAAAAAAAAAAAAAAAAAAACCCAGATGAGCTGGAGAAAAGGCATACACATTTATTTTCTCCTGCATAGCACAGGTGAATCACAGGAGAATGTTACCCAGTGTCCTTATACACTTTTGTAGGGGAAAGTGATCATTTTAGGGGTCATAGTCAATGGTTTTAGGGGAATTCAATAGGCTGGAAAGGCACTCAGTGGCCTTGGACAATGTCTGCTGGGCAGGCAGAGTTGACAACAGTTTGTGACAAAGTCTTTCCCGGTTTGTTCAAAGATTTTAGCCTGTGATATGAATTCAGTTCATGAAAACTGAGGGAAGTGATGAGAGGTTTTCTTCATTGGCTGGTGTGGGCTTTAAGCAGAGAAGAGGACTCTCTGTTCTGGGGAACATCTTCATCTTGTGACTGAGAGACAGAAGGGACAGAAGGTCCAGGAGACATTGTGGCTTATTTTTTTGCATATCAAAGCACTGTGTTTGCTGCTTCCATCTCTGAGCCTCAACAGCTGAGGGTTGAGGACCACCCAGAGCCATGTGTTGAGGGCTCCAGCACAGAAACTCCAGGCTCACCTGTCTGCCAGGGAGGTGAATGCCGCCCAGTCACAGGGACGCCTCACCATTTCAGACGTCTTCGGGATAGGTGAGGACAGCTGCTGATCACATCGCCTGTGTTTCTCTTGGTTCCAACCATTGGTTGACATCACCTGAAGTGCACAAGGAGTGTATTCATCTGTCCGTGGTGGGGAGGAATGCATTTTACTTGCAAATACCGTCAAAAGAGTTCCTCATCCTTGTAGGAAAGTCTCAGGCGTCAGCGGGTGGGCGGGATTCCCGCGACAGTTCATTGCAATCCTGGCCCAGCCGTGGTTTCATCTCTGTACGCACATACGGTAACTAACATGTAAATCCTAAAGGGCCTGGTGGAATCTTTTTATGTCATCTTGATTCTCTTCTCACTGGGCTCCCTTTTTCCTCAAAGAGCAGCACTGTATAAATCCTCAGGAACTCCAAGCATTAAAAGCTGATGAGCAAATTACCAGCAGGAGAAGCTGTTGCTGACTCTTCAAAAGCGAGCCTTTTGTTGAGTAGGCCCGGAGCCCCGGGGACCAGGGAAAGACACGGGTATAAGAGTGGAAAGCCAAGAATTCCCTTTGACTCAGGAGTTTCCTGCTTCTAAAACCCAACCCACACGGGGCCAGAGGAGGTAACTGACATCATCTAACATTACGTGGTAGCAAGAGCAAAGCCTGCCTATATTCATTTCCTAGCTTTTCCTGTCCCATCCGTCCTATGAAATGAAACATTTCTGTTTTCATTGCCTCTGCCTAACCTGTTCTATTTCTATGAATGAATAAAAGATGTGCGTAAAACTCTGCTTCATTTGCAAGCTCAGAACATTGTCCTACCTACCGTGGAAACGGACAGTGTCCATTTGAGAAACATCTAGCCTACTGGGGCAAGTTCTGTTTCATTTGTTTCATTAGGTTTTTCTTTTCTTTCTTTTTTGAGACAGATCCTTAAGCCATCCCCCTGGGTAGAGTGCCGTGGAGTCACACCTTACGGCAACTTGAAACTCTTGGGCTTAAGCAATTCTCCTGCCTCAGCCTCCAAGTACCTGGGACCCACCATAACTCCTAGTTTTTTTTTTTTGTTGTTGTTGCAGTTGTCATTGTTGTTTAGCTGGCCCAGGCCAGGTTCGAACCCGCCAGCCTTGGTGTATGTGGCCGGCACCCTAACCACTGAGCTATGGGTGCTGCCCTTTTTATATTTCAAGTTAACTGTATTTTGAGAGAACAGGGGCTTACCAAGAAACACAATATTCATCTGTAATATTTTGATACGTACTTATTTTTGGTGTGAAACAGACAAGCCATTGTGGGAGTTCAAAAATGTTTAATTATTCAAAATCTTCTTTTATTCATTTAATACATTACTGTTGAGCTCTTATGTGACAGATAACTAAACACACGTGTTTCCTCATTTTAAGGAAATTCCAGGCCAAAATGGAAAAAAAAAACAAAAAAAAAACATAGACCCTGTTGGTTCCTTACAAATTCCTTAGCCAATCAATAATTTTTATTTTATTTTATTTTATTTTATTTATTTATTTATTTTTTTCCGGTAGAGTGCTGTGGCCTCACACAGCTCACAGCAACCGCCAACTCCTGGGCTTAGGCGATTTTCTTGCCTCAGCCTCCCAGGTAGCTGGGACTACTGGCACCTGCCACCATGCCCTGCCGATATTTCTATTTTTTAGTAGAGATGGGGGTCTCCCTCGTGCTTTGGCTGGTCTCAAACTCGTGAGCTCAAGGGACCCACCTGCCTCAGCCTCCCAGAGTGCTGGGATCACAGGTGTGCGCCACTGCACCCAGCCCCGGAGAAGAAAAGTAAAATTTTGCCATTTTTTAGCATATTAACAGAACCCCATGTTTCCCCACTTATTCTATATTAAACATAGGCTCTTTTTTTTCCCCATTCCATTGGACTTTGTTTATACAGTTCATGTGGTTGTTTTTGTGGGGTTAAATACTCATTATTTTATCAGAGGGCATAACTCTTTATTTTTTTTTTTCATAAATCTTTCTAGGATGATAAAGCAAGTTATAGAACGTTTTCTCCCTCAGAAGTAAGGGAAGGTCATTTTCTAGATTATACCACTCCATGCTGTACCACGTTTCCCTAGCTCTTTCATAAGTATTTGGTTGTATTTAAGTCGGCGCTCAAAATTTAATAAATGCCCACCGTGTGCCGAATTTATTATGTAACCTCTTCAAACAGATTTCCTATGTCAGACTCAGAACGTTCATGGAGGGGCCTGGACAACGTAGGTTTATGATCACCAAGTGGAATTACTCTTTGGTTTTAGACCTGAATTGTCCATCTGCTGTAAAGAGAAGATACTGTCAGAAGGAAGAAATCTTGCTAATCATGACAAAAAGAATGTCTCAGAGATGATTGATTACAAAGAAGAACGTGAAATAAAAACAGAAAACAAAACCGTGCTGCTATTCATATACTTTTCCTAATAGTATATACTATTTGACGGTGCAAAAAAGAATTCCCCAAATAATCTATTTCTAAACATTTTTAGAGAAAGACTTCAATGGTTAAAACAATAACAAAGGCAAAAACCTTACCCTCATCCATTAAGAATAGCCACATGCTTGCTATGGTGAATTTTTTTTTTTTTAATTTAAGGGACAGAGTCTTAATTTATTGCCCATGGTAGAGTGCTGTGGTGTCACAGCTCACAGCAACCTCCAGCTCTTGGACTTAGGCTAATCCCTTGCCTCAGCCTCCTGAGTAGCTGGGACTATAGGTGCCCTCCACAATGCCCGGCTTTTTTTTTTTTTTTTTTTTTTTTTTTTTTTGTTGCTGTTGGCTGGGGCGGGGTTTGAACCCAGCACCCTCCATATACAGGGCTGGCGCCCTACTCATTGAGCCACAGGTGCCATCCAAAGTAGGTGGATATTTTAAGTTCAAATATTTTAATTATATTTCACCTCATTACATTAGAACAGTGGTGTGCCATGAGAGAATCTTAGTTGTGCTGTGAAATTTTTTATTTCTATTTTATTATTGTTATTTTTTTATTTTGAGACAGAGTCTCACTCAGGCCCACTGGGTAGAGTGCCTAGTGTCACAGCAACCTCAAACTCTTAGGTTCAAGGGATCCTGTTGCCTCTGCCTCCCGAGGAGATGGGACTAGAGGCCGGCTATTTTTAGAGATGGGGTCTCGCTCTTGCTCGGGCTGCTCTGGAACTCCCCAACTCAGGCAATCCACCTGCCTCGGCCTCCCACAGTGCTAGGATTATAGATTTGAACTACTGCGTCCGGGTCCATGAACGTTTTTTAAGATCATTAATTAAATTATTTTCAAAACAAGTTCAAAACACACTAAGTAGATTTTTTTCTTTATTTACTCTCTCTTTTTTTTTTTTTTTTTTGATCAACATAATTTAAGTATGCCGCGGAAGTTTAACTATAGGTTTGCGTGTGCCGTGAGATAAAAAAGGTTGAAACACAAGAATGTTAAAAGTTATGTGTTATAACGGACACACTACCTAACCAGCCTTTGTCTGAGGAGTTTTGCTCACTTTCTGCGGGGTGAAATTTTTTTTTTATGAAAATTTAAGGGAAAGAAAGGTTTCTAGTGTTCTTCCTTCTTTACGGAAGTGATGCATAGTTCAAACTAAATAGGAAAATGGGCTACCACAGGTGTTTCATAATTGTACTAACACTTCAAATAATAACAATAATGGAGCTGATAATGCCTTCCACTCCATCACACAGTACTGTGTAAGAAGTATTTACACACAATGTGGTTTTCAGTTCACAGAACCAACGTAAGGAGAAAACATTTGCTTGTCCTTAACCAAAGGGAAAATCAAGGCTGAGGAAGGTCAAGGCTACCCCACTGATAGCCCGACTGGTAATCTTTGCAGATAGGATTGGAATCTGATTGTCTTCACCAAAGAACCTATAAGTGTGACCCTCACAATTTGTTCCCTTGTAACTGATATCTGTCAGGACCTTTTTTATTTTTGTTTTTTTATTTTTATTTTTGTGTCACTCTGTCACTTTGGAGAGTGTTGTGGTGTTGTCATAGCTCACAGCAACCTCAAAGTCCTGGGCTCAGGCGATTCTCTTGCCTCAGCCTCCTGAGTGCCCTAAAGGCACCTGCCACAGGGCCTGGAGTCTGAGCTACTCCAGAGGCTGAGACTCTGTCTACAAAAGCAAAGAAAAAAAAGGAGAGGAGAGGAGAATAAAGGATTGCAAGCAAAAAACAAACTTATCATGCTTATTTTGAATGTAGCAGTATGGTTGAGGTGTTCAAAAAAAACGCGGATCAAAGGTACAAAGATGAAAGTAATTGTTATAGCATTAAACAGGCAAGTCAGGAAAGGCGTAGTGGCTCTCGCCCATAAGCCCGGCATTTTGGGAGGCCGAGGCAGGTGGATCGCTTGAGCTCTGGAGTTTGAGAACAGCCTGAGCAAGCGTGAGACCCCATCTTAAAATAGAAAAATTAGGCCTGCCTTGTGGCAGGTGCCTGTAGTCTCAGCTGCTTGGGAGGCTGAGGCAGGAGGATAGCTTGAGACCTGGAATTTGAGGTTTCTGTGAACTATGACACCATGGTACTTGACTTAGGGCATAGAGTGAGTCTCTGTGTCAAAAACAAAGCAAAACAAAACAAAAAGGTTTAAACAGGCAAATCATACAGAATTTTTAACACCAATAAATACGTTTGCATTTTCTTAGCATGAAACTGTGATGATTTAAACTGTGTGTTTCAAACATACCTATGAAATATTTCAAGTCCTATTTTTGGCAAAATTATAGAAAACACACCCTCTGTATCAATTTGCCTATTTATATTTTATGTTCATTTTTTATAGAGAAACCCATGTTTTATAGCAACCGGGACAGAGAGTGATTTTTTTTTTTTTTCCTTTTGCAATTTTTCTTTTTTTATTGCAGCTGCCACGTGGCTATGCCCTTCTAGCTGTGGGGGAAAAAACAATCCACCGTGCTTTGGTTGTGAGTCTGAATCATCAGAGCTTCTGGGAATAACTTTTTGGCGCATTCCGCCAACATTTTAACGTGGCATAAAGTGATTTTCGCATCTTTCTGATGTTGTCAGCCGGGTGTTTCCTACACAGAGAGTGACTCTTGGAGAAGGTGTCTGTGTTCTGAAAGGAACTTCAGGGGACGTGATAAAAGGATGCACGCTGCCTTTCATAAATTAAGAGCATTTCCTAAGCAAAATAGAGGTTTCTAGGAAATATCACAGAGGACTGCAAAGACCTTAAGGATGACACATTAAAGGATGATTAGATTAGGGCAGCTGGGGGGTATGTCTGTTCTATTGCAGTTATCCCTTTGTGATTGGTGTTCATGATGAGCTGTGTGTGACTGGGCAACTGGTTTAACCTCTCTGGGCCTCATTTTCCTATCTGCCACATAACACAATCTCATAGTGTTGCGAAGAATTCTTTTAGTGTTAAAAGAATTACTACGAAAACCATGCTAACAAGAATCCCTGCCACATGGATAGGCTATCTATAGATACATATTATCTATGATTTAGAAATTATGATATGACAAATAAAAATATATATTGTACATTATAGACATTTTAAAACTATGGCTTGGAGATGATGTAATATACACCACCCATGATTTTTTTGCCAATTTGTAAGGCTACTTTGAAATTTTCATTTTGCTTTTTTTGTTTCTTCGTTTATTTCAGATTAATACGAGGGTACAAATAATTAGGTTTTGTTGTCTGCATTTCTAAGGTAAAGTTCAAGTTGTAGTTGAGCCCTTTATCCAGGGGTGTGCTGTGCACCCTCACATTGTGCGCATGAGGTGAGAGCCTTCCAATTCCCCTCTCTCCTTCCCTCTTGTCTCCCTCCCCCCCCCCCACTTGAATATACTTGTGTTTTTGCCTCTGGTGGATCTATAATTGTTTTTCTGGTTTCATATTAGTATTGAGTATGTTGGATACTTGCTTTTTCATTCTTGTGATACTTTACTAAGAAGAATGTGTTTCAACTCCATGCAGGTAAACACAAAAGATGTAAAATCTCCGTGTTTTTTTTTACATGGCTGCATAGTATTCCACAGCATACATATACCACAGTTTTATTAATCCATTCCTGAGTCTATGGGGACTTGGGTTGCTTTCACATCTTGGCAATTGTGAACTGAGCTGCAATAAACATTCTAGTGCAATTGTCCTTCTGATAAAATGATTCTTTTGGGGGAGGGGGTAGATACCTAGTAATGGGATTGCAGGATCAAATGGGAGGTCTATGTTTAGCTCTTTGAGGACTCTCCATATTTCTTTCCATTGAAGTTGTACTACTTTGCAGTCCCCCCAACAGTGTAAAAGTGTCCCCTTCTCTCCACATCCACGGCAGCATCTGCAGCTTTGAGACTTTGTGATGTGGGCCATTCTCACTGGGGTTAGGTGATATCTCAAGGTAGTTTTGATGTGCATTTCTCTGATGATGAAGAACGATCAGCACTTTTTTTCATGTGTTTGTTGGCCATTCATCTGTCTTCCTCAGACAAGTTTTTATTCAAGTCTCTTGCCCACTTACCAATGAGATTGTTTGCTGTTTTCTTCTTGATTAATGGGAATTCTCTCTAGAGTCTAGTTATCAGCCCCCTGTCAGATTCATAGCATGCAAATATTTTGCCTTTATGTCTTGGAAATATTTTGCCAATCAGCCTCTACTACAATTCTCTTTATTTATAAATGGGAAAATACACAAAAAATACAAAGTGTATAATAATACGTAGAAACTATTCCAAGTGTATAAATATGTGCATCAAACATACATATAGTTTACAATGCTTATATATGTGTCTATATCTATATATAATGTTCTATATTGAATATACCTATTTATATTTCATAAGGATAATCTTCTCACTCAGGCTGTGTTTATTAATATAGTCCTTCCTGCAAAATAAAAAAGTAGTAAATGCAAAGCAGTGGAATTTCAAGTTCCACACCTCCGCTTATCACACAGTATTTTATTTCAAGTTTTTCTTCTTCTTTTTTTTTTATTTTATTATTTTATTTTTATTTTTTTGCAGATTTTGGCCGGGGATGGGTATGAACCTGCCAGCTCCGGCATATGGGGCTGGCGCCTTTTGAACCACAGGCACTGCCCTCAAATTTTTCTTGTAAATATAATACGAATATCAGAGGTCCTCAAACTTTTTAAACAGGGGGCCAGTTCACTGTCCCTCAGACCGTTGGAGGGCTGGACTATAGTTTAAAAATAAAAACTATGAACTATGCATACTGCACATATCTTATTTTGCAGTAAAAAACCAAAATGGGAACAAATACAATCACACCGCCTCATGTGGCCCACGGGCTGTAGTTTGAGGCCCCCTGGCTGACAATTATTTCTTATCTGTACAAGAATAGGCTGTGTTCTTTCATGAAAACACACTTTCCCACTTTCTACTTTTAAAAAAGGCAAGGCTTCTGTCATTCCTGTGGGCAGGTGCACACGATTCCATTCTTTGGCAACGGCACCTGTCAACCTGAACATCTGTGCTTCCCTCTGACGTGGCTTCAAAGGGACGGCTGTTCATTATCCCACAGCCTGCTGCGCCCTGTGTAAGTGGACAGCCATGTCTGGGTTACCTTCAGTCTCTAAGTACCGGTGCAGGCAGAAAAATCCCTGACATCAAAACCGTGCAGCAAAAGAAAAACGCCCCCAAAGACAAGGATGGCAAGGAAAGTGAGATCACACACATCAAACCCAGCTCTCTCATCTCAATGGACTCCCCCCCCCCTCCACCCCCAGGGTGGAGACTCTGAGCTGGCACACAGCAAAGGATGTGGACCTCGGACGAGACTGACTGATGTCACTGTCATCTTTTCTTTCCATTGGCAGAGGCGCCACCTTGAAGGACTGAGCTGGATCGGGCCTTCCAGGGAATCCTTTCAGGGACTGTGACTACCATGGTGTCTCAAACATGGCTTTGATGCTATAACTATTTTTTAAAAAAACTTGTGAGGACACTTTTAGGTATCCGTGTAATAGTCTCCACATAAGTGTGCATTTTGGACTTACAAAATAGTTTAAATATAAGACAAAAAGGATTCCAGATTTTATAGTGATTCACAGAAACCATCTTCTGGATAGCATTTCCACGGATGTATACATTTGTGCATACAGTAAGCGCCCACTGAGTTCCTCTCTTCAAAGATGAGCTAGGATCCAAAGTATTAGAAAACCAGAGGTAACTTTGGGCATTGAGGGCAGGCGCCAGAGAACTCAAAAGTTCTCTTTTTGGGTATAATAGCAGCCTACTTTCCTGTTCACGCGGAGGCCACCTGTTGTTTTAGCCTCCCTGATGCTTTCCTTCCTTTCTCCACGGTATCTCAAACGTGGCTCTTTGAAACCGAGTCTCATTGGTACTTGGCACGAAGTTCCTCGGAAATCTACCATTACAGCCACTGAAATTTGTGGTTCGTAAGTCTAACCTGGAACTACTGGGTCGAGCTCTGGTGCCCTGTTATTTCCTAAGATCTGGTCAAGACGTGCAGTTTCTCATCTCCTTGCCTGGGTTAGCGCTGACCTCTCCACAACATATCCCCGTCCCTGTTGGCAAACTGTATCTGTTCCCTCATTCTCTCTTTTTTTTTTTTCCTGAATATATCAGTAACAACCAGCAGGCTCTGAGTCAAGCTCTTACTGAGTTTGTTCATTTTTGGGATAGTCTCACCCTGTTGCTTAGGCTACAGTGCCAAGGTGTCATAGCTCAACCTCAAACTCCTGGGCTCAAGCTATCCTCCCGCCTCAGCCTCCCAAGTACTTGGGACTACAGGCGCCCGCCACAATGCCCGGCTAGTTTTTCTATTTTCAGCATAGACAGAGTCTTGGTCTTGCTGGGCCTGGTCTCAAATCCTGAGCTCAATGGATCCACCACCTTTGGTTTCTCAGAGTGCTGGGATTACAGGTGTGAACTATCATGCCCAGCCAATAAACGGGTCTGGTGAGTAAGATTAAAAATAATAGTTTTTTGAGGCAGAGTCTTTTTTTCGGGGGGGGGGGGAGGAGGCTGGGTTTGAACAAACCACCTCCAGTATATGGGGCCGGCGCCCTACTCTGAACCACAGGTGCCACCCGAGACAGAGTCTTATTCTTTCAGCCTAGGTAGAGTGCCACGGTGTTATCATAGCTCACAGCAACCTCAAACTCTTGGGCTCAAGTGATCCATATCTCAGCTTCTTTAGGAGTGCCATGGAGTCATAGCTCAGCTTCTCCAGGAACTGGGACTACAGGTGCACACCACAATACCCATTAAATGTTTCTATTGTTTAGTAGAGAGTTGGTCTCAAACTCCTGAGCTCAAGCAATCCACCTGCCTCAGCCTCCCAGAGTGCTGGGATGATAGGGGTGAGCCACTGCGTCCGGCCCTCTTACTAACATTTGACACTAACCCCTTCCATCACCCCGGTTTTTCCTTGACTCGACTATTTCATTCTGTGTCCTTCCTGTTCGGATGCGTATTATCCACCTGCCTTCTGCACACAGAAGCAATTTTGTGCCTAAGGTTTCTGGAGGGAAGAAGAGTTTACTGCCTGCCTGGAATAAATAACATTCAGGTGCTTAACCAAGACATTTGCTTCCATTAACCAAGCAAAGGCTGGAAATGTCTTAGAGAGCCAAAGCTACATTGAGAAGGATTATTAAAAGCACTTACTCATTCATTGCAGGAGGCATGCATCAAAAATATTGCCAAAAGTTTTATCAAAATTATTTTAAAATATCCAAAGTTTTAGGCATAACCAACACCAAACAAGGCAAGAGTTTTGACTTCCTTGATTTACTGCAATAATTAATTAAGGATAGTAAATACACCTGCAAACAATCTTCAGGATGAAGGAGTTCAATTTGGAATAATCATTATTATTTTTTTTTTTTTGAGACAGAGTCTCACTATGTTGCCCAGGGTAGAGTGCTGTGGCATCACAGCTCACAGCAACCTCAAACTCTTGGGCTTAAGTGATTCTCTTGCCTCAGCCTCCCAAACAGCTGGGACTACAGGTGCCCACCACAACGCCTGGCTATTTTTTGTTGCCGTTATCATTGTAGTTTAGCTGGCCCAAGCCAGGTTTGAACCCACCATCCTCGGTCTATGTGGCTGGTGCTGTAACCATGGTGCTACGGGCGCTGAGCCTGGAAGGATATTTTTAATACACAAGAATTGTGAAGGCTTCGACAATTCAGTATCCCTCTTCCATAAGCCATTTCAAGCTTCTGCTTCATGATCACAGCTAGAAATTGTCTAGCAATTCCTTGTTGTCACTGCTTTCTTCACGATTTGGCCAAGAGGTAGGAGTCTCTTCCCTCTAAGAAGACACCCCCAAAATCCCTGTGAAGAAACTCTGATCTGTACATGACTAGCTCTCATGGGTAGGTTGGTGGTAAAGTTCTCCAAAGCAACAGAGAAAATCCATTTACGATTTCAGTTTTGTTTTGTTTTGTTTTTTGTTGAAGGATGGGTTGGGATAGGTTGGTGGCAAAGATCTCCATGGCAAAAGACAAAACGCATGTACCATTTCACCATTTTTGTTGTTGTTGTTATTGTTGAGGAATGAGTACTTCTGAACACTGTTGTGTTGAGAAGACAGTTACAAAATACAATAGGAGATTAAAGGGACTCCATGTTAAACCAGCATTCAACGCTTGCTAAGCATCAGGAGTAAAATCTACCATTAGGCAGTTATGCAAAACTCCATCCTCCCAGAAACTGGTCCTACGAAGTACAGAGTAATTGGTGTCAATATAGCACATGTAGGAGGCAACTTTATTCTTTCTACAGCTTCCATCTCTGTCCAGTCTGTAGTATGGACTGAGCGTTGGCTGAATATCGAGGCAGACAGCCTATCAATTCTGGCTACTGAAGGGTCTTAACCATCCAGCTCAGTGGTTCTCAACCTTCCTGGTGCTGCGGCCCTTTAATACAGTTCCTTTAGGTTGAGAATCTCTGGTCTAGCTGAATGTATTGCAATTTCACCTCCGTTGAGTGATTTTTTTCACTGTTTGCTCCTGGGACACCCACAGACCATTCCACAAGCATGAAGTATGAGGTTAACCTCTTTCTCCAAAGAGAGGAGAGGAGGACTGAGAGGAGATAGGAAAGCCTCGTGTGGCTGGGAAGAGCTAACATGCGATGCAGCTGTCCTCTGGGAAAAGAAATGTATACAGCCGGACTGTACTGTGTAGCCATTTACGATTTCCAGGTGTTTTGGGTTGGGTACCATCAAATGATGCGATTCTAAACACCAAATGTGTCGACACTGAAAAACGCTGCTGAAAGTCAAAATGTAATCATTTTTTAAATGCTTACTCTAGGTCAGTGGTTTCTTTCAACCATTTTTTATCTCACGGCACATGACTGTGCTTTGAACTTCTTTTAAAAATAATTTAATTAATTATCTTTAAAATTTTCGAGGCATACTTAAGATCCTCTCACGACACACGGGTTGAAAACCACCGCTCAGGCTGGACCATCTGCTGTCCGTAGTCTGTGTTTCTGCCCACCCGCCAGGGGACATGTGGATATGCCTGGGGACATATTTGCTTTTCATAACTGTAGGTTGAGGATAGCCTCCGTGTGTCACGCCAAAGGATGAGTGACATCTCAATATTCTGCAATGCACAGAATAGCCTTCCACACTAACTATTTTGTCTGTAGCATCACTTTTATTAAGGTTGAGAAACCTTCATCCAGAATAGGGGGCTGTTTATTGCTTCCACTTCAAATGCTGTTAGGAAGAAATTCTGAAAGATACCAAGAACAGAGACTTTGAAAGCATATCCCCCAGGTATAAACCCCACCTTGGAGACTTTATCATCTCTCTGCAGTCACACACAAGTTCCTTATCTCTCTGTGTGACTAATACCCTTCTGTGTTCATTTGTTGGGGTTTGTTTTATTTTGTTTCTCTCTTCCTTATACAGTCCAGTTCTGAAGATAGTTCGATGATAGAGGGTGTCTCTAAAAACGCGTGTGCACTTTAAAAATAGGTGTGTCTTTTTTTTTTTTTTTTGAGACAGAGCCTCTACCCTGGGTAGAGTGCTATGGCATCACAGCTCACAGCAACCTCCAATTCCTGGGCTCAAGCAATTCTCCTACCTCTGCCTCCCAAGTAGCTGGGATTACAGGCACCTGCCACAACACCCGGTTATTTTTTTTTGTTTGCAGCCGTCATTGTTGTTTGACGGACCCGGGCTGGATTCAAACCCACCAGCCCAGGTGTATGTGGCTGGCGCCTTAGCCGCTTGAGCCACAGGCCCCGAGCTTGGTGTGTCTATTTTAAATGGCACACAAACTTTACCAACACCCTGTGTTTGTGAATGAAATTAAGAGGGGTGCCTGGCCAAAAATAAGCATTTCAAAAGCGTTATTCTGTTAAAATCATGTTACTTGTCAGCTCTATGACTTCAGCTGAAATTCATTACATGTAAAACTCCTTTGGTGGGGAGGCAGCCCACCTGTTGTCAAACAGTTCGACTCCGAGAAATGCATTAAATTCCTCTTTCCCTGCCTCTTGCCCCATTCATGAAATGGAATCAGACCGTGACACTGTCAGGACATTATAGAGAAGGTGCAACGCAGCAAACAGGAACACGTCTGTGTTCAGGTAGGCCACGTGCAACTGTGTGGGCCTTGATCACGGATTTCAACTGTTACCCAGAGGCATCATCAGCCCGAAAGAGATGTCCCCTGTTTGCACAGTGTTTGTAATCAAAGATCAACCTCATTCACTCTTGTTCACTGTCATTAACACTGACGGACATAATCTTGCCATCTTTCTTTGAATACCCCATTAGAGGACGGGGCTGTCTATTTTACTGTGTTCTTTATATAAAAGGGCCCTCACACCTCCTGTGTGTACGTTACTCAGCCGAGAAGATGCTGGTTTGTGGTCATGCAGGCATCCTGGAAATGCAAGCCAGCATCCTCTGTACAAAACCAGGAGGGAAGTAGAGACGGAAAATTCCCGCACACCTGTCATTTCTCTGCGCTTGAGGGCAGACGTTTCTCTTAGGCTCATATTGATTCAACCGTGAGGGGATGAACAAGAAAGAGGAACAGGGTCTAGTCGAATACTGTACCTTTACAATAAAGAACCCCCAAACCCAAAAAGACGAAAAAGCAATAAGCATTTCCATTTTCTTCTGACGTCCTTTATCCTAGAATCTGGATGGCCCTTTAAAGTAGGCTGCAATCTCACAGGGAGAAGATGGTCACATAGTTCACCCCAAATGATGGCCGTGTCTTCTCATGTGAGAATGGCCTCGCGAATAGAAATAGTATCGGTAACAGGTGTGCAGTTACACACACATCTGGGCGCTAGCATTGTGGCACAGTCTGTGAGGACTGCAGAGGCAAGGCAGCTTAGGGGAGAGCAGAGGCTGAAATTCAGCCCGAGACACAGTGTGGGGAGTGGGGACCCACAGATGGCATTAACTGACCCCAGGTGTCTTGCTCTCACACAACCTGTGGGGTCCAACTCCTTCCTGCCTAGAGTCCTCTCAACACTCCTCAATATACTGTGCTTGTTTGTCGACTGTCTGTCTAATCCATCTCCATCTGTGTGTGTTCTGCCTCGATTTACACTGTCTAAATCAGTATTTGGAACCTAAGAGGGACTCAGAAAAATATCAATTTAAAAAAAGGAATAAAAGGTTGAAGAAGTGAGTGGATGAAAGTTTCCCCTGCCTGGCGTTCTCACATTCCTGTTGCATATTAACCTGGCTGTGCTTATCTTTTTGTGCCATACTTTATGATTGGCACAAAATGCCAGCATTCGTGGCAGGCAGGTCTTTGCGTTTGCAGAGAGCCCCGGCTTTCCCTGAGAGGGAGCTTGCATGTCCCGCCTGCAGTGTGTCTGCCCAGGTAATGGGACGCTTACCTCTGCAAACGGGGGTCTTTTCTGTAGCAACTGATTTCATTCCAGTGCTCAGTACCTGTGTAGTCCTTTTGCTTTATATTGACAGGAGCCAGCCCCCGTATCCACCGCGTTGAGATTTTGTTCCCCTGTTGGTCTTTTTCACATTGTGATTTTGGTTATAATGTTTTCCAGTTCATTTCAGTGTTCAGACAGTTCTCAAAAGCTAGTGTGTTTTGGCTTCTTCGCTTTTCTCTCTCTGTAGATTTTTATACTGAATAGCTGTACGAGAGAGAGACTGAGATAGTAGTCTCCCTGTGTAAGTAATTTATCCGCGGTTAGGTCAGTACCGTCTGATAAGATGTTTCCGTGAGAGAGGAAGAAAAAGATAGGCCATATTCACATAACTGGTATTACAATTTATTATATGTTGTGATAAAGGTTCAGTTTTATTACTAGGCATTATTCTTACTCTCTTACTTTGCCTAAGTGATAAATTAAACTTTAACATAGTTATGCAGGTATAGGAAAGAAACATCCTATAGACGCGCTTTAGCACGATCCATGCAGTTTCAGGCATGCATCTGAGGGTCTTGAATAGCGTCGCCCTTGGATAAGAGGGGACTGCTGTAGATTTCAGAGGAAGAATAAATAGATAAGAACACACAAATTGTACCGTGATAAGGAGACTTTTAACCTCTTACCAAAGACAACATCTCACATATCACAGGGTCGTATGAACAGTAAACTTTAGGAAATTAAGATAGCGGTGATGACAGCAAGATTCTAGCAACGCATAGTCTTATATATGAAAATAGGGGGCTGGGAGTGGTGGCTCGCACCTGTAATCCTAGCACTCTGGGAGGCCAAGGTGGGAGGATTGCTTGAGCTCAGAAGTTTGGCCACTGGTCTGAGCAACCGTCAAACCCTATCTCTATCAAAAATAGAAAAACTAGCTGGGTGTGGTGTTATGTGCTATCTATTTGGGAGGCCGAGGCAGGAGGATGATTTAAATCCAGAAGACTGAGGTTGCAGTGAGCTATGACGGCACTATGGCGCTCTAGCCTGGGCAAGTGAATGAGACTCTGTCTCAATCAAGAAATAAGAAGAAAAGAAAGGAAGGCGGGAAGGGGGAGAGAAAGGCAGAAAGAGAGAGAAAGAAAGAAAATAGAAATTAATAATATTCTAGCCAAGCTGCCTCAAACACCTTCACTTGGGAACATTTCTTTTTCCTTTTTTTTTTTTTTTATTGTTAAATCATAGCTGTGTACATTAGTGCAATCGCCTGTACCCATTCTAAGATGCACCATAGATGTGGCCCCACCCATTCCCCTCCCTCCATTAATAATACTAGCAAGTGAAACGCTCGAGTGTGTGAATGCTGAGTGTTGCATAATGACTCACATAATTTAGCAAGGATGTCAGAAATCATAATACCTACAAAGGAGCCTTCCTATATACAAATTTGTCACTTCAGAGCCAATACACTAATTGTAATTAAGGTAAGACGACTTTGCAGTTTTGTTCTTCTTCTACCTTTAAAATGCTCCCCCAAAATAATCATAAAAGTAAAATGCTACGATCCCATAGTAATTTATTTTTAACATCATGCCCAGGCAGGTCTTACTCCTGAAGGATGGATTTCTATTTGGACACAGCAGCCAGGGTTCTGAGGAGGGAGGTCAGCCACCACATTTGTTGTATAATGTAATTTTATTTCAAAACCAAAGAATAGGTGTAAATAAGTGTGAGGTTTATTCAACTAACTCGTAAGGTACATTGAAAGGAAACAAAAATGCCTTGTGTAACCTACATGCAGCTCCCCAAATTCACTATTGTAAAGGACATTTGTTTGGAGCTATGATTCCCATTCTGATTGTTCTTGGAAAGTTCATCATTGTGTTTTGTCATTTTAAAAGTCTGTTTGATTTAGTTTTCTTGACTTTTCCATGCAATTTTGGCCAGGTCTGTTGTCACTGATCACGGATGGTGGCACTTGCTCTGTGTCAAATTCTAGGGAATCCCCTTTCTACTGAATTTAGATCATTTCCCTCCCAAAATGTCCTTACGTAATTAACAATTGTACAATGTGATTTCCCTGGAAACAACTGTGAATATTTCATATGGCTAGATGAATTGCTCAAGATACAATAGCATTTTCGTGTTGGCATTTAAGAGAGTCCTGATAAATTACTGCACAAGCAGACTCACCGTCTCCACACTAAGTGCAGTGTCAGCCTCAGACTCTGCATTTGGGTCTTGGGCCTGGGGTGAATGGGGAGACGGTTCAGCTCATATTGAAGGCTCACCTCACATCTGGGCAGGAGAAAGTTCAAAGCTGTCTTCTGCTGCTATTGTGTCCATCCTGAAATCACTGAGGGGTTTGGATGAGGCTTTTCCAATGCCTTTCTTTTACATGAAGTGGAAGTGGAGGGGAAAATTGGCATGTTTTTTCACCCAATAGTATGAATTACTCTCTGGAGATGGGGGCAGATTTCTAATCGTATTTTCATGATGGGCAATTTAAAACCAGCCAGTGGGAGGAGCCCTGGAGCTCATGAGTTCCAAACCAGCCTTAGCAGGAGGGAGGTCCTGCCTCTACTAAAAAATAAATAAATAAATAAAATAAAAATTAGTCGTGTTTGGTGGCAGGCACCTCTAGCTCCAGCTACTGGGGAGTCTGAGGAAAGAGAACTGCTTGAGCCCAGGTGTTTGAGCTAGGCTAATGCCACAGTACCCTAACCTGGGTGACAGCGTGAGACTGTATCTCAAAAATAAATAATAAATAAATAAAATAAAAACAGCCATCAGAAACTGCGGGTAAGGCTGCATGTGGTGGCCTGTAATCCCAGCACTCCAGGAGACAGAAGCAGGAAGATTCCTTGAGCTCAGGAGTTCAAGACCAGCTTGAGCAAGAGGGACAGTGAGATGGGTGTTGTTGTTGGCACCTGTGGTCCTAGCTACTCAGGAGGCTGAGGCAACAGGATCACCTGAGCCCAGGAGTTTGCGAATGCTGGGAGTTAGGCTGGTGCCATGGCACTTTAGCCTAGTGATGAATCAAAAATAAGTAAAGACAGCTATCAGAAGCTAAAGCTAAGGGAACCATATGAAGGAAAACAGCAGATACATGAGGTTCATTAAGCAACATGCATGCTGCAATTAGATTTACATTAATTTGAAAAAAAAAAAAAGAAAAAACCTTTTTGAAATATAACACGGAGAACCAAAGATTCTTGCATCATTAAGGCTCAGTGCACCCTGAAAATATAAAGGATATATTTCTATATTCACCAACACCTGTATCAAGAGCCTTAAAAATCAGTGGCACCTGCTGCTCAGTGGGTAGAGCGCCGGCCACGTTCACTGAAGCTGCCAGGTTCGAACCTGCTGAAACAATGACAATTGCAACAACCTCAACAAAAATAGCCAGGCGTTGTGGCGGGCACCAATCTTCCCAGCTACTTGGGAGGCTGAGGCAAGAGAATCACTTAAGCTCAATAGTCTGAGGTTGCTGTGAGCTGTGATGCCACAGAACTCTACTGAGGCTGACATACTAAGACTCTCAAAAAAAAGCCTTAGAAATGTTAGCTTCAAGGGCAACTGCATGAAAACAATTCATGTATACTGTGTTTATCATGATAAATAATAAGAAATAATCTGCTGTCACCAATACAAGAATGGTTAGAAAATTATGTATGTCTGCTGGGTGAAATTTGGCCATTAAATTCAAGAATTATGAAGATTAAAAAAAGAAATAATGTTGTCACTCTCCAAGCCCTGATGTTATTTTCCTGTTGTGTCTGCTTATTCCCATGGATAACCATTATTTTCTTATGCTATTGACTTTCTCACTTTTCTTTGAGACAGAGCCTCAAACTGTCGCCCTGGGGTAGAGTGCGGTAGCATCACAGCTCACAGCAACCTCCAATTCTTGGGCTTAAGCGATTCTTCTGCCTCTTCCTCCCAAGTAGCTGGGACTACAGGTGCCCGCCACAACGCCCAGCTGTTTTTTGGTTGCAGCCCGTCATTGTTGTTTGGCAGGCCGCGGCTGGATTCGAACCCGCCAGCTCAGGTGTATGTGGCTGACGCCTTAGCCGCTCAGGTGTATGTGGCTGACGCCTTAGCCGCTCAGGTGTATGTGGCTGACGCCTTAGCCGCTCAGGTGTATGTGGCTGACGCCTTAGCCGCTTGAGCCACAGGAGCCAAGCCTCTCACTTTAACAAAAAAAAAAAAAAAAAGTACTTTCTTACGTCCAAGGCGGTCCCAGATCAGATGCTTCAGCCGTGCTTGTTTGGAGACTCTAAATGAATGTAGCTTTGCATTTTCTTCATGCACAATCGTGTGGGGTTTTTTTGCAGTTTTTGGCTGGGGCTGGGCTTGAACCTGCCACCTCCGGCATATGTGGCCGGTGCCCTACTCCTTTCATCTACAGGGGCCGCCCACACAATCGTGTTTTTTTAAGGTTCACACCTCCTGTCCCAGGTGGATTTGCTTCACCCATTTTTACTGTTCCCTTGTGTTCCATGGTATGAATCTATCCCAGTCCACAGGCCTGGTTTATTTTTAGTAGATATGGGTGCTATTTTTAGTCTTGGGCTATACAACCGAGTGTTATCAACATTCTTGTTCGTGAATCCTCATCCCTCACCATAGACTTTTTGAGTTTATATAAGGTTAAACTATTTTCCAATATGAAAATGTCTTATTTTCACCAACAGCGTGAAATTGTCAAGCTTTGGCAGTAACAGAATCTTTTTTTTTTTTACCCTGTTTGCTTACTTTATTTTTATTTTTTTATTAGATCATAACTGTGTACATTACTGCATTTATGGGGTACAATGTGCTTATTTTATTCACAGTTTGGAATGTTTACGTCAAACTGGTTAACATGTCATTCACCTCACTTATTTAATTGTTGTGGTTAGACATTTATACTCTTAATATATTTGACATGTGCCCTTGCAATATACACGGTAGGTGAGGTCCCTCCGATTGATTACCCTCTTTCTACGTGTCAGCTCCCCTCCCCCCCCCCTTGCCTTTCTGGAATATATACTTTTTTTTTTTTTTTTTAGTTCTGTTGTTTTCGCTCTGACTTGGAAACCCATTGTGCCTTTAACGCCTCCTTCTCTGAGTTTGATGCATAGCAGCTGGCATTCCTGTTTTCTGCTGGGTGAAGTGTCTGTTCCTGATCAATTTCCTATGAGACCGTCAGTTATTTTCTTATTGATTAGTTTTGATGTGAGTACTTCAACAATTACATATGTTGCAGATATGTTCTAAGTTTCATTTCATATTTATAACTGTGACTTCTTTTCCTAAGCTAAGTTTTTTTTTTTTTCCCCTAAATTTCAGATTAATATAAGCGCACAAATGATTAGGTTACATTGTTTATATTTCTGAGGTACAGTTTTTGATTGCTAAGCTCTCGTTGAATGTGCACAATGTAAGGGTTTGCCGTACACTCCTTGGCTAAAGGGTCTAAGATAAATGTTCTTAATGTTAGTGTTTCAAAAAACGTTGCATTAAATATTTCATTATTGATATTAAAATAAAACATGGTGTTATTCATCATGTAATAGATTTAATTTGTTTTTCCTTGTACCACATTAAATATCACAATTCCATTTATTGAAAAATTATTTAAACCATATTACTAAAGGTTCTTTGGTCTGTCTATCTCTGAATCAGTAATTTTAATACATTTTTAAAATTATCATAAAGTTATAATAATTCCCGACATCTGACAGACAAAATCATCCCTCCTTTTTATTTTGCAGGAGACTTAGCTATTTTTGGCCTGCTGATTTTTGTGTAAATTTTAGAAGCCTCCACTTGGAAAACAAGTAAACATCTGAGTTTTAATTAAGGATATAATTACTCTCACAGTCACTTTAGGCTAATTGGACATCTCTCAATATTGAAGACACTAACCCACAGCTTTATATATACTTCTTTTATTTTTTTCTCTGTAATATTTTATAGAGTTCTGGATAGAGGTGTCTCATACACGTTTTTCACTTGGGTTACAAGCAATGATATTTTCTTTCTTTTTTTTTTCTGAGACGGAGTCTCACTTTGTCGTCCTGGGTAGAGTGCTCCGGCGTTACAGCTCACAGCAACCTACAGCTCTTGGACTTAGGCAATTCTCTTGTCTCAGCCTCCGGAGTAGCTGGGACTACAGGCACCTGCCACCACGCCCAGCTATTTTTTTGTTGTTGCAGTTTGTCCGGGGCCGAGTTTGAACCCGCCACCCTTGGTATATGGGGCCAGTGCCCTACTCACTGAGCCACAGGCGCCACCCCAGGCAATGATATTTTCAAAGCTTTTATAGTGTTCGTCTTTCAAAAATGTTTACTTTTTGTTATTGTTGGAATATAAGATGCCACCCCTTACTTGTTTAATGTTAATTTTGTAACCTGCAACCCTGTCAAACTCTCATGGTCTGAAATTTTGCAATAGACACTCATATCATCCTTGAGTGAAATTTTGTTAATTCTTTTGTGATCTTTTGATATGCTTATTTTTTCTCCTCATTTGCTAAGGCCCCAGGTATTAATATTAGGCAATGCCAGACAGAAGCGAAGGTTTAAGAATCTCTTCCTGCTTCAACTCTAACCACTGTGTTCCTAACATTTTAACCAATTGAAATGATGTCTATAATAATAGGCTTTCAGTTAAGCTTTTTTTATCAAATCTGAGAAATATGCTTTTGCTTTTTTGTACTCTTAATTTTTTTTATAGTTTAGAAGCAATTTTATTGTAGTCAAAATATTTCTTGTATTTTTTTCAAGTGGGAGATTATATTTATTTTTTATTGTTTCAGGTGCTTTGAGGGTACAAATATTAGGCCTAGACTAAGGTAGAAAAACACCAGTTAACTCGTAGCAAATTTCTGAGCTACAAGCCCTCAACAAAATGGAGTAAGTCTGATTCACTCCCAAGATAGATGGAAAAGTACTCACTGACTTCTTGCTTGACTAACTCCCTGAGAAATGGACTGGGGCGTACCAACTGTCCCTGGACTGACCTTTAAGAAATATCAGGTGGGGGAAAGCACTGAAACAAAGATGTATGACTAACAAACTGCAACATTCTGCTTCTGTACGATGCTTACTCACCTACCCGGATGCACCTGGGCAGCCTGCGTGCCAACCAGGATGCAAAAAAGTCCCACCTGTTAAGCACTCAGGGCTGCTCTCAGAAACCCCGTGTTGGGACATGGAGGCAGTTGCCAGACACGGAGGCAGTTGCCGGGCAACTCTTCAATAAAAGCACTCCTCTTTCAGTTTGACTTGTCTGGCAGTATGGTCTTTGAGAGACTCCTGTGCATAACACAAAGAATGATGTTACACTTGTTAGGTAAAGTCCCTCTTATAACTGTGCCCTGTCCCCAAGAGTTGTGTCATGTACTGTCACCCCAATCTCCCTCCCTCCTTTCTTCTCCCCACCCCCTCCTTCCCCTGCCCCCCACATTGAATTGATTTGAGTTTTTATCTTATACGTTAGGGCACTGGCCCCATATACCGAGGGTGGTGGGTTCGAACCCAGCCCTGGCCAAACTGCAACAACAATAACAAAAAACCCACGACTATTTTAGAAAAAAATATTTGTAATACAATAAAATTAAAGGCTACATTTTTTTTTAATACTTAAAGAGTTCAACATTGGGAATCTTTCTATTTTAGTGTCTTTCTGAACTAATAAATGTAATAATCAGTGCATAGAGATTTCTTTGTGACATTGAGTTTTGACGGCTAGTATCTGAGGGATCATTTGTATTTCCTGTGTATTTTTGAGTCATTTTCACTGTGCTATACTTTTTTAAAGAAATCTTTTCATCGGTGCCGATTCTCTTAGAAAAATCAAATTGTGACCTAATGTATATTTTCTGATCTAGTAAGCTGCCCAAAGCCCTCAGCTTATCTGAAAATTTCTCTGTGAGATCTTCCTCTTAAAGAATATTCTTACTGAATATTAATTTGCAACTGTTTTCTTTCAGCCACAGGGAAATCATTGCCCTATTCTCTGTGTTCCATTCATTTCCTCTGAATTCAGCTGTCAGTTTGTATGTTGTTAAATCTTGAAAATAATATTTATTCTGGCCGGGTGCTGTGGTTCACGTCTCTAATCCTAGCATGCTGGAGGCCATGGTGGGAGAATTGCTTGAGCTCAGGAGGTTGAGACCAGCCTGAGCAAGAACCATACCCTGTCTGTCTCTAAGTCAAAATTACGTGGATATTGTGGTGAGCACCTGTAGTCCCAGCTACTCGGGAGACTGAGGGAGGAGGATCCCTTGAGCCCAAGAGTCTGAGGTCGCTGTGAGCTATGAAGCCACCTCTACCCAGGGTGACAAAATGAGACTGTCTCCATTAAAAAATAAATAAATAAATAAAAAAGAAAGAAAAGAAAATATATATTCTGTAGATTGTATCTACTGGATACTTTTAAGATCATCTTTAGGGTTCTACAATTGTACGGGGATACTGTTAGGTTTGGCACTATTTTATCCGATCGGAATTCCTTGGTTGTCGTGACTTTTTGCAATGGTGTATTTTTCCTACAGTTCTGAAAATATTTACTTTTTATCTGTTCAAGTATCAGCTTCTGCATTTTCTCTCTTTTTATCCTACTCACACATGTATGAATATACATCAGCCTCTTCCTGTCTGACCCTTTTTTAATTTTAATTTTACAATTAATTTTATTTCCAAGATTCATTCTGGATTATTTTTTCTGCAAACCTATTTTCTGTTTTACTAATTCTCTTTTCTAATACATCTAATATGTGGTTAAATCATCATTTTTTTTTTTTTTTTTTGAGACAGAGTCTCACTATGTCACCCTCAGTAGAGTGCTGTATTGCCGACAGCAACCTCCAACTCTTGGGCTTAAGAGAGTCTCTTGTCTCAGCCTCCCAAGTAGCTGGGATTACAGGCACCTGCCACAACGCCCGGCTGTGTTTTTGTTGTACTTCATAGTTGTTTGGCAGGCCCAGGCTGGGTTTGAACTCACCAGCTCTGGGGTATGTGGCTGTCCCCTTAGCAGCTGAACTACAGGTGCCAAGCCAAATCATGAAATTCCTAATTGTCGTATGGAGTTTATTATATTTCTAGGATGCATTTTCCACATTTTTAAGGTTCTCAATTTAATATTTCTTGAAATTTATTCTTTCTAGTTACTTTAAAGTTTGTGTTTTGTATTTCTCTTACTCACCTGTGGATTTGTTTCCCTTTCTTGGTTTCGGCTCACAGTTTAATGTTTTCAAGTACAAAATGTTGTAATTATGCATATATTACACATTCTTATTTTGTTGTTTTAAATTTTAAACTATTTTCTATTTCTGCTTTCCTTATTTCCCCTATTTTACCTGTTCTCTATACGGGTGGTAGTCTGAATTATGTAGTCTGCTGTTAGAAGGTATGCATTTAAAATCTTCTAATTTTAACACAAATAAGTAGGTAGAAGTTAACAATGTTTAGAGATAACGTTAGTATTTGTCACAACCATGTCTTAAATGAAATAGGCAATCTTATTCCTAACATCTCAAACTTCAAAAATACCTCACATACAACACCGCTGTTTGACAAGACACCGCATGCAACTTGGATTAATTAGGATTTGCGCTACCTCTAGAGTTAGGGAGAAAAAGATATTTTCATTCACATTTCTGTTTCAAGTACCAAGCAACACTCTTGGCTTTTTACAAATTACTTTGCACTTTTTAATCAATATTTGAGGGTTTCCTGAGAAATGTGTGTCTTGCTATTTTGGTGTATTCAAGAGTGTTTGAAAATGAATGAATAAAATCCATTTTAAGAAATAAATACCTGGATGTTTTCAATGGAAATCACTAAAGGTAGTATTTCCTTAAAAATTACAGCAATGGCGGCACCTGTGGCTCAAAGGAGTAGGGTGCCGGTTCCATATGCCGGAGGTGGCGGGTTCAAATCCATCCTTGGCCAAAAACTGCAAATAAATAAATAAATAAATAAATAAATAATAAAAAAAAAATAAAATTACAGTGCTGATTATTTTTCCTATCAAAATTCTGTCATTTGGGCGGCTCCTGCGGCACCGTATAGTGGAGGTGGTGGGTTCAAACCTAGCCCCAGCCAAAAATTGCAAAATGCTGTCATTTATATATGCATGAGGTTATGTAAGGCCACTGACTTTAAAGGACTGAGATGGATTTGTTGCCAGTTCTGTATGAAATTAATGTGCATGTGGTAATAACGGTAGCTACTTTTCAGAGTTACTGTGAGAAATAAATAAGGTATGATGCATGTTAAGAGCCTAGCAAACTCCTTTCTCTCCAACAATTTTTCAGTGAGTAATAGCTCTGCTGATTATATATCAATGGATCAGCCCAACTGCATTGAATTTATGTTCAAAATCTTGGCACCGTATGAAAGAATAGTGGTATAGTTTATATTGAAATGTAAATTTCTTGGTGTATTAAAGGTAATATATGTTTTTTATTAATGCTAATTAGGCTTCGATATTGATTATTTCGAATATTTAACTCTACTTAGAGTTCTTCCAAAATTTAGTTGACCTTACTGCAAATCTCCTTTTAAACAATGTTCATTATCTAGCATGCTTTTATAACCAGTGAATTTAAATTTGGTGGATGTAAGAATGTATATACTAGTCCCTCGTGCACAAACATAAATTTTGTATACTAAATGCATTAAAATTTATGGACCTTCCAATGAAAAATAATAAGGAGAGCAAACTAAGATGTTATCAGGATGTTAAGAAATAATTTTATGAATGGGAAATGTTCACAATGATCTCTTTTTAAGAAAATCTCAAAACATACGACTTTCCAACTATCTGTCATGAATAATTACATTTTGTGTTTGGTCCCTTGATTTTTATTTATTTATTTATTTTAATTTCCGATTCATCATAGAAAGGTACTTTGGTCTAGGAACAGATAAGCTAAAGGGCTCATAAATCTGACACCATTTGTGAATTGAAAACCGTACTCTATTTCAGCGGTCCATTAATAAAGACGTGAACAGCTGGGCATGGTGGCTCATGCCTGTAATCCCAGTGCTCTGGGAGGCTGAGGCAGGTGCATCGCCTGAGCTTAGGAGTTGGAGACCAGCTTGGGAAAGAATGAGACCCCTTGTCAACTAAAAACAGAAAAAATAGCCAGATATTGTGGCAGGTGCCTGTACGGAGGCTGAGGCAAGAGAATCACTTGAGCCCAAGAGTCTGCGGTTGTTGTGAGCTATGATGATGCCACAGCGCTCTGCCCAGGGCAATAGAGTGAGACTCTGTCTCAATAAATAAATAAATAAACATTCGAACAAATGGGGAAATACGTATAATACAATATTTATGAGAAAACTCCTGGGAAGATTTGATATTGATGCTCATTTTGTGAAAATTGATTTTTAGATTCAATGTGAAATCCCAAATCAACTACCGGTAGATTTTTTAATGAAAAGTAACAATTGGCAAGATAAATTTAAAATTTATACGGAAATGTAAATAGCTTAACAATTTTGAAGCAATAGGGCAGGATAACTGATCTAAAGACTTAACTATAGATGTGTGATACTAATTAGTACAACATTAAAACATAGTGGTTATTAGCATAAATATAGAAAAATGAATCAATGTAATGAAAGAAAGACTCTAGAAATGAAATTGCACGTGTATGGGCAACGGATTTTACACAGACTTGCAAAGGTTATTCTGTTCAGAAAGGATAATCTTTTCAGCAAATAGTGTTGGGAAAATTGAGTATAAAGAAAAGAAAATTAAAAAAAGAAACAACATGTTTTGATCTATAACTCATAGCATGTACAAAAATAACTAAAAATGAGTCATACCTTGATACAAAACATAAAATGATAAAACTTCTGAAGGAAAAAAAAACAGGGCTGGGCATCATGGCTCATGCCTATAATCCCAGCACTGTGGGAGGCTGAGGCCATGGATTGCCTGAGCTCAGGAGTTCTAGGCTAGCCTGAGCAAGAGGGAGAACCCATCTCTAACAAAAATAGAAAAACTATCTGGGCATGGTGGCAGGTGCCTGTAGTCCCAGCTACTGGGGAGGCTGAGGCAGGAGGATTGTTTGAGCCCAAGACTGTGATGTTGCTGTGAGCTATGATGCCACAGCACTCTACTCAGAGTGACAGAGTGAGACTATGTCTCAATAATAACAACAACAAAAAAAAAAAAAAAATAGGAGAACCCCATTGTGAACTTAGGATAGGTAAAGATTTGTTACTTAAGAAGCTTGATTCTTAAATGAGCCAGTTAGTGCACTGGATTTCATCACAATTTAAGGAAAACCTTAGGTTATGCAGAAGACATTGCAAAGAAAATATAAAGACAATGTGTGACTTAAAGGTAATACATCCAAATTAAACATCTGAGAAAGGAATTGCACATATATTTATATAGACATGTATATATATGATGCAGGATATTATATTGAAGTACAACGTTTATACAAATAGACATACATGTAATATATACTGCTATAATAGGATTCTATTTTATAATACTGTTACTAAATTTTACAGTATAATACTGTTACATAAATTTTATGATGCTGCATACTATATATACAATATACAATATATAATATAGTAGCTATATATAATATGTGATATATAAACAAAGCGTGATACACAATATTCTATATATACTATTATATATCATACTACAGCATACTATAGCATATAATACATATTATATATTAATATACATTCTATATGTGGTATACTACGTATATTATATGATACAATATTACATATATAATTATATGTAATGTACTGTATTAGAAGACATACCTGTTGTATATTCATTGTGCTAAATACAGCATAGGTATAAAGTTCACGTGCAATTTAAAATGGACATGGACTTTATGGCTCATCTTGTATAGTAAATGTATCAATTATTAAATATGTACTATTGTATCATAGAATGTATACATAATACTATATAGCTTATTATATTGTATATTATGTATTGTTTATGGAGTATACTGTATCATATATGATATACAGCATACTATGTTTCATATTATATAGTATATAAAATCATAACATAATATTTAGTATATATAGAATACTGTACCATATATAATGTACGTTGTATGAAGTGTACTATATATACTATATACCGCATCACATATACCGTATATACTCGAGTATATACGGTAACATGTATTGAATATACATCATATATAATTTTGCCAATATCTATATCATATCTATAGATACTCTCTGAGCTCAATCAAAGGAAAACAAACCACCACACAAGAAATGGTCAGTGAATTGAACAAACACTTTAGTAGAGTGAATATGCAGCTGGTTAATAGTCAGGTAAAAATGTGCTCAAAGTCATTAAAAACCGCAACCTTGGTGAAATACCGCTGTACATCTTTGAGAATGATTCAAACCAGTGAGACCAGCTATGCCAAGGGTTGGGGTGGATGTCTGGCAGCTGGAGCTCTCCTGACCCGCTGGTGGGGAAACAAACACTTATGTGTTAAATGGGCAACAAGTCCACGACCCGGCCTCTTCACCTGTAGGTGTTTACACACGGAAAAGAATATGCCTCTGGAGACCTGAATGGGGAGTATAATTATAGACGGGGATGCTTCTCAGTGTGACCTGGATGAACATTACCAGGATTATGCTGAGCCAAAGAGGTCACAGGTCTGTTACTGCACCGTAAAAAGTTATGGGAGAAGCACTTTATAGTGTCTGCTGTCAGGTCAGGGTCTGGCTGGGAGGCAAGGCAGCAGGAGAGAGCATCTCAACTGCAGTGATGTTGGACAGGTGTATGCAGACGTCAACCATTATCAAATTGCGAACTTTAATTATGTGCAGTTTGTTGCTTTACAAAATAACTTAAGAAACTCATTGCGCTGCTGGTTTTTTTTTTTTTTTAAACAGTTAAGAATTACCCCAAGCCACTGGGACGTTTGAGGGCATTCTTTGTACCTATGTTTGCTCTTAACAATAATAGGGAGCTATCCTTTTATCAGATAAAAATGATGTTTAATAGAATGTTTCTCCAAGTCCGTGTGCCCATCCATTCCTGTTTAGGTTGTATCAGATACGTAATTTAGACGGGAGACCACCCTATACCATGTCTAACTCAGGATCATATTGTTTATTTTCTAGTGTTTTTTTTCTTTTCTGTTTTATTTAGGTCTTTTTTTTTTTTTTTCTCTTTGTTTTTGAGACAGTTTCATTCTGTTGCCATGGCTACAAAGTGCAGTGGCATCATAGCTCACAGCAACCTGGGCTCAAGTGATACTCCTGCTTTGGTCTCCCAAGTAGCTGGGACTACAGGAGACCCCTCCATCCCACCGCTGTAGCTCATGCCTGTAATCTCAGCACTCTGGAAGGCCTCGGCAGGTGGGTTGCCTGAGCTGAGGAGTTTGAGACCAGCCTGAGCATGACGCAGACCCCATCTCTAAAAATAGCCAGGTGGTGCGGCTGGTGCTTGTAGTCCTAGCTACTATTGAGACTGAGGCAAGAGGATCGCTTGAGCCCAGGAGTTTTAGGTTACTGTGAGCCATGACTCCAAGGCATTCTACCAAGGGTGACAAAGTGAGACTCTACCTCAAAAAAAAAAAAAAAGAAAAAAGAAAATATATTGAATGAGTGGTTGTTTCTAGCCTAAAATTTACAGCATGATAAATCTTAAAACAATGTAGTTTCTTTATTTTTTTATTATTTATTTATTTATTATTTATTTATTTTTATACAGACAGAGTCTTACTTTGTGCCCCTCGATAGAGTCCTGTGGCATCATAGCTCACAGCAACCTTCAGCTCTTGGGTATAGGCGATTCTTTGCCTCAGTCTCCCTAGTAGCTGGACTACAGGTGCCTGCCACAACGTCCGGCTACTTTTTGTTGCAGTTTGGCCAGGGCCAGGTTTGAACCTGCCACCCTCAGTATATGGGACTGGCGCCCTACCCACAAAGCCACAGGTGCCGCCTGATAGAGGAAGTATTTTTTTAGGTGAGATAGGAATAGAAATTTGTGTTAACAGTTGGAAATCTTTGAAGAATAAAAACATTGCCATAGTTGGAACTTGTAATTATCAGGTATGATGAATATTTTGGGCAGTTTAAAAGCAGATAGTTTATTTTTATCTGTAAGCGTGATTCTTTTTTCTTGTCTATTTTAATTGAGAAATAAAATTATATATATTCATGGTGTACAACATGATGTTTTGCAATATGGACATGTGTGATGGTTGAATCACATTTATTAACATATGCATCACCTCAAATACTTATCATATTTGTGATAAGAACACTTAAAAATCTATTCTCAGGCTCGGTGCCCGTAGCTCAGTGGGTTGGGCACCAGCCACATACACTGAGACAGGCAGGTTTGAACCGGGACCTCCTGGACCAGCTAAACAACATGACAATGGCAACCAAAAAATAGCTGGGCATTGTGGTGGGCACCTGTTGGCCCAGCTACTTGGGAGGCTGAGGCAAGAGAACTGCATGAGCCCAGGAGTTTGAGGTTGCTGTGAGCTGTGATGTCACAGTACTCTACCAAGATTGACATGGTGAGACTCTGTCTCAAAAAAGGAAGCACTTAAAAATCTATTCTCACACAGATTTTCAAATATAATATACATTGATATTAATGGCAATCATGTTATAGACTAGAACATTTGAACTTAGCTTATTTTCAAATTATTTATCCAGGGAAAAATGCCCAATTATTGAGTAAATATTCTGACAAAATGTAGAAACCTATGGATTATGAAACAATTTCCTTTCCATTCCATTGTATTTCCTGTAATCTGTGTAAATGCACAGAAAATGAATTAAATTACATAAGTCACCACCTTCCAAAAGGTGATCGTTAGACACATTTCTCATGTTGGATGTTGGAACAGAAAATGGATTCATGGAAACGTGTTGGGATTTTCCCTTTCATTCAGCTCCCTCAGATGAACTAACAGCCTCTGTTCATGGGACCCATTATTAAGAAAGAAATATCAGTCGAATGAATGATACAGATATGAGACCATGCTATCCACTGCATTCACAAAATATTTCAATACTATGAGCAAGTGGGAAAAAATGTGTAGGTTCCATTGTTTTCCTTTCTAAGGTGAAGGTTAAGTTGTAGTTGAGCCCTTCACCCCGGGGGCGTGCTGAACACCCTCACCTTAGGTGAGACTCTGCCAAGCCCCCTCCTACCTCCCCTTTCTCCTTACTAGAATACACTTGTGTTTTTGTCTTGTGTGGGCCTGTGGTTGCTAACCTGCTGGTTTCCTGTTAGTATCGAGTACACTGGATACTTGCTTTTCCATTCCTGTGATACTGTGTTCCGGGTAAACCCAAAAGATGTAAAATCTCTGTCTTGTTTTGTCTGAATAATACTCCAGGGTACACATATACCACAGTTAATCCATTCATGGGTTGATGGGCACTTGGGTTGATTTCGTGTCTGGTGATTATGAATTGAGCCTCAATAAACATTCTGGTGCAAATGAGTTGAGCTAATTTCCATAGACTGGATATGCACCATCAATACAGTAGGCCTAGTTTCTTGTGCTGACCATCTCCATATGGTGACCGGTTTGCCACAGTCCCTTGGGTGGTCAACTTGGCAGAGTTCAGATCCCAATAAGGTAGCTTAAACATATTAATGCACAGGTCTTCAAAAACATACGGTTAAAGAGCATTAAGACAGCATTCGCTGCAGCTCTCACCTGGTGGAAATTAAGCACACCAGCCAAGAAAGGGCCCATTTCAGCAGTCAGAGAGCAGAAAGTCTCATTAACAAAAGGGTAAGAATCTTCAGAGTGTATGGCTCACTCCTGAAAAATGAGTGAAGCGATTTCGCAGCAGGAAAGAGACAGATTTGTAACCAGAACTTTCATTAGTTAGCAGATGAGTTTTCTCTGACCTGTATTTTTGGGGAATGAGCAGAATGAAGAATTATAACCTTTCTAAATTCTTTCCTTATCTCTTTCCTTTTCTTTCTCCTTTTTTTTTTTTTTTTTTGGTTTTGAGACTAAGTCTCACTTTGTCACCCTGGGCAGAGTGCTGCAGCATCACAGCTCACAGCAAGCCATCCTCTTGCCTCAGCCTCCCCAGTAGCTGTGACTACAGGTGCCCCCACAATGTTCAGCTGGTTTTTCCATTTTTAGTAGAAACGAGGTCTCTCTCTTGATCAGGCTGGTGTTGAACTCCTGAGCTCAGGCCATCCCCCTGAGCCTCCCAGAATGCTGTGATTGCAGGTGTGAGCCACCTTGCCCAGCCTCTAAGTTCTTTCCATGATTACTCCTTTTTCTGTAAGATTCTCTGCCTCTCCTTTCTGACCTTTTGACCTTCCAGTGTGATTTGGTAGCCTTTGTTTATGAGGCAAGACCAGAGGCCACGTCCCTTTGCCAAAGGGTGGTTTCATGTACCTGCCACTTAAACACAGAACATTTAAGAAATGTTTTTAAATTATTTTTTAATTATCTAAAATGTTACAATTGGCTTCATTTGGAGACTTGTCCTAATATTTAAAAATAGGTAAATTAACAGGACTGTTCAGCTAAAAAAGATACAATACGAGCCTTTTTTCTCTTGATACCTGGCAAGCTTTTTCTTCATTGAAGCAAATTACACGATATTTAGTTTTTGCAAACAGTTGAGTCACATTGTTTGTACAGAAGACCGTAGAGTTCATTTTCAACTACAATCTGAAAATATTAAATGGAACATTCAAGAAAGGAACAATTCATTCATTCTACTACTTTTTTTTTTTTTGATTCATTTGTTCCAAATTGCACTAAATTCTCAGTGGCAGTAGCACAGTGTAGAAAAATTTCCCTCTCTCCCTCCCTCTCTCCTGTCTGTCCTGCCTGGGACTGGAAGCCTTTCTTCGTCTGGAATTAGCATGAAATCTACAGTCTTTTTTTTTTTTTTTTTGACACATAGTCTTACTATGTTGCCCTTGGTAGAGTGCAGTGGCATCACAGCTCACAGCAACTTCAAACTCTTGGGCTCAAGTGATTCTCTTGCTTCAGCCTCCCAAGTAGCTGGGACTACAGGTGCCCAACACAACGCCTGGCCATTTTTTTTTTGTTGTTGCAGTTGTCATTGTTGTTTAGCTGGCCTGGGTTGGGCTCGAACCTACCAACCTCAGTGTATGTGGCCAACGCGGTAACTACTGTGCTACAGGCACCAAGCCGAAATTTGCACTCTTTACTATTTTTTTTTTTCATTTATTAACAAATTAAATTTATTACTTTTTTTACACTTATGGTGACATAGCTGCCAGAGAAATATTTTAAATGGTAATAATTGGAATTCCTAAAGCATAAATCAAAACTGACTTTATGTAGCTGAAATGGGCATTATATTTTTGTTTGTTTGTCTGTTTTTTTATGTTTTTATTTTATTTTTTTATTATTATAGATAAAAATATGGACCATAGATGTGGCCCGACCATCTGAGTTTTCAGATTGACAATCCTGGTATCACAGTACTTGTGTCCAAAACGCCCTGGCTTTACTTAATAGCCGTCCCAGAGTGCAGGAATGGTGAGGTGGCATATTGTGATAATTTTTCTGCTTTTATTACTAGCTATGGTTATGCAGCTCTCACTGTCTCAATTTATAAATTATAAATTACCGTATATACTCGAGTATAAGCCGAGTTTTTCCTGCACAAAATTTGTGCCGAAAAACCCGAACTCGACTTATACTCGGGTCATACAGGTTATTTGATTCTGTGCACATGCACCTAATCAAATGCACGTAGTCTCCAGTCGTCTTTGTGATTTAGCTTGATTACCTGTTAAGCTATGGTTTTCTGCACTTTATTTACAGTTTTAAAGTTGTTGTTGCTAGTTTACAGTTTTTCTTTAACAATAAATATTGAAAAGCATTTAACCTACTGATTCCTCAATTATTGTAATTGTTTTGGGTATATATTTTTATTTTTGAAATTTATCAGTGGCTGCTGCATTTTCCACCTGGGCTTATACTCGAGTCACTAAGTTTTCCCAGTTTTTAGGGTAAAATTAAGTTTGATTTTATACTTTTCTAGTCACATACACACTTAATCTATTATCTATTAGTTTCACCATTGCCTCAATTTACCTATCTGAAATCAACTAAAAAGGAAATATCCTGTTACCACATCAGCATAATCACTTTTGCAGTAAACATCTTCTTCTAAACACTGACTAATCTCTGGGCAGGTGTGTAAACAAAATCATAAAGAAGAAAGTAGCCACAGGGGAACAGAGTTAATGGAAAAATATCTTTAAGCATTCACTCAATTTACTCAGTAAGAAGTAATGACTGTGTCTTTTCCTCAGGGCAGAGCACCTATAGACCTCTGACAATATGTTGTTAACGTAAGTCAAACCTCTGGCCCATATCTCTGAGGAAGGGTGGCATGCCCTTTAATCTCAGGCTTCATGGGGTGTACAGCTTCAGAGAAATGGCTTAAGGAATTTATAAGTCCAAGGAAGCCAACTCTGCATATAGCCCAGGGGGTTCCTGGTCCCTTAAGATTCTGGAAGAAAGGCAAGTCATTTTAAACTCACACTGAATTCACTTTGTGTGCTTGATGTAGGATATGTTTA
>CAUYPK010080245.1:0-149985 GCA_963574355.1 Loris lydekkerianus
GCCCAAGTGCCCATCGATCCACGAATGGATTAATAAATTGTGGTATATGTACACCATGGAATATTATGCAGCCTTAAAGAAAGATGGAGACTTTACCTCTTTTATGTTTACATGGATGGAGCTGGAAAATATTCTTCTTAGAAGAGTATCTCAAAAATGTAAGAAAAAGTACCCAATGTACTCACTCCTACTATGAAACTAATTTAGGGTTTTCACATGAAAGCAAACCTGTATTTTCTGACCTGGCTTCTCTTTACTTCCTGCCCTGGATGTCTTCCCTAGAGAAAATCTTCATTATGATGTGCTTCCTGGCTCTCATGGTTCAGATGCCAAATCTAGTTCTTCTTTTCATTCCCTTTTTTATAAAGTCTCTCCTGTCTTTCTAGTTTCTCCTCTTACAAAATTTTGAATTAAGAACTTTTCAGCTCTAACTCATCCCCTTAGTTAGTCTGTCCTAAATTTCATGCTCATAGAATCTTTTCTTTCAATCTCAGTATATCCATCCTAGCCCCATGATAATCTTTTTTATAGTAATTTAATTACTATAAAAATTATTTAACTAGTCCTCTTCCTATTATGATAGCTCATATTTCCCAATCATTATAAATACCATTAAATTGAACTTCTAAAATTCTGCTTTTATTATATTATAGCCTTGCTCAAAAATCTCTAAGGGATCCCATCTGCACAAAGGATAATGTCCAGGCCCTTCACATCAACATTTAAGGACTTCTTTTATCTGGTCCTATGTTACATATCCAAACTTGATTTATTGTCCCATACAACATGAACCAATACCCTAAACAGAGCCCTCACATCTCGTGTATCTTCCCACCTATGTTCATTTCATTCTGCTTCTTACTTAGAACAATAGCTCTGCTCATCTGTGACTAATTCCTACCCACTTCTTAGGATACAATATAAATCCAATTTACCTTCATGCCATGGTAACTAGGAAAATGCCAGGAAGGCTATGTTGACTATTGGGATAAAAATGTGTCAAATGGTCTATGAAGCTAGTATATGATGCCCCATGATCATATCAATGTATGCAGCTATGATTTAATAATAATAATAAAAAAAAACAGAACAAAAACAAACAACAATAAAAAAATAATAAAAAGACTAACAAAGCAAAAAGTTGTTTTTTTGAAAAGATAAACAAAATCAACACTTCTCTAGCTAGATTAACCAAGAAAGAATGAAGACCCAAATAAAGTCTGAAAAGAAAAAGCAGAGATTTCACCCAATATCACAGAAATACAAGATTTTCACAGACTATTATGAACAACTGTATGCTAACAAACTGGAAAACCTAGAGAAAACATAAAATCCTGGACACTTACAATCTACCAATATCGAATCAGGAAGAAATAGAAATGGCTCAGTGCCCATAGCTCAGTGGTTAGGGTACTGGCCACATACACAGGGGATGGAGGGTTCGAACCAGCCCAGGGCCACTAAACAACAATGATAACTACAACAAAAAAATAGCCAGGTGTTGTGGCAGATAACTATAGTCCCAGCTACTTGGTAGACTAAGGCAAGAGAATTGCTTAAGCCCAAGGGACCCAAGGGTTTGAGGTTGCTATGAGCTGTGATGCCATAGCACTCTACCAAGGGTGACATAGTGAGACTCTGTCTCAAAAAAAAAAGAAAAAAAGGAAAATAAAAGGAAGAAATAGAAAATTTGAAACAGACCCATAGTAAGTAGGGAGATTGGATTAGTAATAAAAAGTCTCCAAGTAAATAAAATCCCAGGATTAGATATCATCACTGACAAATTCTATCAAATGTATAAAGTTATGAACACCAATGGCCCTTACATTATTTCAAAAAACTGAAGATGAGGGAATTGTCTCTGAATCCTTCTACAAGACCAGCATTATCCTGATGCTAAAACCAAATAAAGACATAAGAAAAAACAGGCCAAAATTCCTTATAAACAACCACATCTACAACAAAAAAGTAGCTGGGTGTTGTGGTAAGCACCTATCATCCCAGCTAATTGTGAGGCTGAGTTCAGAGAATCGCTGTGAGCTGTGATGTCACAGTTGGGTGCCACACACACAAATATCTTCAACAAAATACTAGCAAACCAAGTCCAACAGCACATCAAAAAGATAATACCCAATGATCAAGTGGTATTTATTCCAGTGTTGCAAGGATGGTTCAACACATATAAATCAATAATGTAAGGTATTATACTAACAGAATAAATAACAAAACCATGCAATTATATTGATAGATACAGAATAAGCATTTGGTAAAACTCAACAATAGTTCATGATAAAATCTCTCAAAAAACTAGGCATAGAGGATCATTCCTCAACATAATAAAAGCCATATATGACAAACCTACAGCAAATATAATACAGTGTGGGGGAAAGCTCCAAGCCCTTTCTCTAAGAACTGGAGCACTGCAAGACAACCACATTCACTACTCCTATTTAATATTGTACTGGAAGTACTAGCCAAAGCAATTGGGCAAGATAAAGAAATAAAAGGAATCTAGATTGGAAAAGAGGAAGTAAAATTGTCCCTCTTTACAGATGACATGATCATTTATTTATTTATTTATTTGTGAGACAGAGTTTTACTATGTCACTCCAGGTAAAGTGCTGTGGCATCACAGCTCACAGCAATCTCAAACTCTTGGGCTTAAGTGATTCTCTTGCCTTCCGCCTCCCAAGTAGCTGAGACTACAGGTGCCCACCACAACACCCAGCTATTTGTTTGTTGCAGCTGTCGTTGTTTAGCTGGCCTGGGCTGGGTTTGAACCTGCCAGCCTCAGTGCATGTGGCCAGCGCCTTAACCACTACGGGTGCCATGCCATGGTCATATATTGAGAAAAACCTAATGATACCAACCAAAAAATGCTTAGATATGCAAAACCAATTCAGTAAAGTTGCAGGATACAAAATTAACATATAAAAATCAGGAGTGTTTCAATACATTAAGAACGAACAAGCTGAAAAAGAAATAATGAAGGTAATCCACTTATAATATCTACAAAAAAAGGAAGACCCTAGAAGTAAATTTAGACAAGAAAGTTAAAACCTCCATAAGGAAAAACTATAACAATGATGAAAGAAATTGAAGAAAACACAAACAAATGAAGAAAACATCCAATGTTCATGGATCAGAAAAATTAATAATGTTAAAATGACCACACCACCCAAAGCAATCTATAGATTTAATGCAATCCATATCAAAATACCAGCATCATTTTTCACATACATAGAAAAAAAAAAATCCTAAAATTTATATGGAACTGAAAAGGAACTCAAATACCCAAAGCAATTCTGAGCAAAAAGAACAAAGCTGGAAGCATCACACTACCTAACTTCAAAATGTATTAGACACTTATAGTAACCACTTATAGTAACCAAAAGAGCATGATAATAGATAAAAGCAGATATACATACCAATGAAAGAAGATAGCAAACACAGAAATAGATCCCTATATTTATAGCTAACTAAGTTTTGACAAAAGTGACAAGAACATACATTGGAGCATGGACACCCTCTTCAATAACTAGTGCATATCCATAAGCAGAAGAATAGAACTATGCCCCTAACTCTCTTATACAAAAATCACCTCAACATGGGTTAAATACCTAAATATAAGACCCACAGCTATAAAATTACTGTAAGAAAACTTTTCAAGACTTTGCTCTAGGCAAAAACCTTAAAATAGATAAATGAGACTATATTAAACTAAAAAGCTATCCACAGCATAAGAAGTAATTGAAATGAAGAGGGAACTCATTAAATGTAAGAAAATATTTGTAAACTATTCATCAAACATATAACTTTATAACCAGAATATACAAAGGACTCAACAGTAAAATAATAATAATAATAATCTCATTAAAAAGTGAGCAAAGGACATGAATAGACATTTCTCCAAAGAAGACATACAGTAGGCCAACAGGTGTATGAAAAATGGTCAATATTGGATGGATTTGAAACACATTCTTCTTAATAAAATATCACAAGAATGGAAAAGCAAGGATTCAATATACTTAACATTAATATGAAGCCAGTAGAGGAACTAATACCTGCCCACACAAGAGAAAAACTCAATTTAATTCAAGTTGGGGAAAGAAGGGAGAGAAGTAGAGAAAAGGGGGACAAGGGAGATGAAGATGGGAGGAGGAAGGGAGATTGGTGTGCTCCCACCAAAGGGACACAATGTAAGGGTACATGACACATCTCCTGGGTGTGGTGCACAACTACAACAGGGACTTTACCTAACAAATACATACATTGTAATCTAATTGTGCCCTCATATTAATTGGAAATAAAAAATGGTCGATACCACTAATCATCAGGGAAATGCAAATCATAACAATAATGAGATACATTACCCCATTCATATGGCTACTTTTTAAAAGTCAAAAAAAAAACAACAACATAATATAGTCGTGATAATGTGGAGAAAAGAAACTTCTATACATTGGGTTGATGAGAATGTAAATTAGTGCAGCCATATGGTAAGTAGTATGGAGATTTCTCAAACAAACTGAAAATAGAACTGCCATAAGATCCAGCAATCCCGACATGCATATTTATCCAAAGGAAAGAAAATTCGTATGTCATACTGACCTCCATGTTTATCACAGCCAAGATATGGAATTAAGTGTCTATCAGTGAATGGAAGAACAAATAAACAAGGTATATATACACAGTGGAATACTATTCAGCCATAAAAAAGAATGAAATCCTGTCATTTGTAGCAATGTGGATGGGAGTAGAGATCATGATATTAAGTGAGATAAGCCAGGGCAGGTGGCGGTGGCTTATTCTTGGAATCCTGGCACTAAAAGAGTTCAAGACAAGCCAGAGCAAAAATCCATCTCATAAAAAAAAAAAAAAAAAAAAAATAGCCAGGCATTGCAGAAGGCACCTGTAGCCCAGCTACTAGAGAGGCTGAAGCAAGAGGATCACTTGAGCCCAAGAGTTTGAGGTTTCTGTGCGCTATGATGGCACAGTACTCTACCCAGGTAACAAAGTGAGACTCTGTCTTAAAAAAAAAACCAACAACAAACATGAGATGAGCCAGGCACAGAAAGACAAATATTGCATGTTTTCACTCATATGTAGGTGTAGGAGCTAAAAGGGTTGACATCATGGAGGCTGAGAGTAGAATGATAGATAGTAGAGGCTACAAATTGTGTTTGTGCAGGGGAGGTAGGATGAAGAGAGGCTGGTTACTGGGTACAAACCTATAGTTGGATAGAAGGAATAAATTCAATGTTTGATAGCAGAGTATGGTGACTATAACTAACAACAATGTATATATATATTTCACAAAAGCTAGAAGGGAGGACTTTAAATGTTCTTGACATATATAAACCATCAATACTCAAGGTGATAGATAACCTAAATAGTCCAACTTGATCATTATACATTCTGTGCATACAACAAAATGCCACATGTACTCCATGAAAATGTGCAAACATTATGTATCAATAATTTTTTAATGCTTATTAGAATAAGCCATAACATATGAGCTTAATTTGAACAGACACAGAGTCCCCATACTTTCTTTCCAGATTATTGTTTTTTAGTATTTTTTTTATTACATAAGTAAATCATCTTTATTGCAGGAAATGTGAATAATACAAAAATATTAAGATAAAAATAACAATTTCTTTTAATTTCACTAATTAGAATTTTCAATACTTGAACATATTTCCTGAGGGTGTTCTGTTTTTTGTCTTGTTTTGTTTGTTGGATCTTTTACATTAGTGAGATATATGCTCAATTTTGCTTCAGTGCCCTGGAGACATTTTTATTTCCTATTTCCTGGTATCTATTACTAATAATGATAGTTTGCTTTGTGACTAACAGTGACTTTTTAAATAATCTGTCTTTGCTGACTTTTAGAACTTTCCCGTGATGAATAAATGTTATAGTTTCAGTACAGTACATCTGAGGTAAAATTCCACATTCTTTCTTTCATTCACTAACATCTCTTTCTAAGATTCCAACTCTATCTATTTCTGCTATACTCTGGATAATTTCCTCTGATAATTTTTCCATTTTATTTACTCACTTTTTTTTTTCTTTTGAGACAGAGTCTCACTTTGTTGCCCTCAGTAGAGTGCCATGGCGTCATAGTTCACAGCAACCTCAAACTCTTGGGCTCAAGTAATCCTCTTTTGTTAGCCTCCCTACTAGCTGGGACTACAAGTGCCCACCACAATGCATACATATTTTTAAAGACGAGGTCTCACTCTTGCTCAGGCTGGTCTTGACCTTCTGAGCTCAGGTGATCTGCCTGCCTCGTGATCTGCCCGCCTCGGCCTCCCAGAGTGCTAGGACCATGCCCAGCCATAGTTACTCACTTTTTAAGTCACTTTAAGCCATACTTAAAGATTCCCCCACATCTGTGACAATATTTTTTACTTCTTAAACTAGCTATTTTTCCCCTAATTTTATCTGTCCTCTTCAATTTTATGGAGTCCTGCCTTCTTTAGTGTTTAGTAATTTCAACACACTTTAATTACTAGAGTACTTTTCAGCTGATTTTGTTACTTCTATTTGGGAGGTATGAATACTCTATTTGTGGCACCTGCTGACTTATCTTTCATCCATGGCTTCCTTAGTGTTTTGTGACATGTTCTCCTCAGCTCATCTTCAATTGGCATTTTCTTCCCCGGAGTCTGGGGCATGCCCTGCGTTTATGGAGGTCACTTTTCTGGGATGTTTCCTGGGTGCTTCAGCTCAGGTCAACTGGATTCACTGGTTCTAGACTTTTCCATTTTGTCCTCAGCTCAGGTTTCTGGTGTAGATGGGCCTTGCCACTCACAGTCACGCTTCCCCTGGTAAATCTGATCACACCCTAGATATGACGAGGCAACAAACTCTGCCAAGAATATGCAATCTGCCATTCAGACAAGTAACCTTGCATTCATTCAAATTTTGCATCCTCGTTTTTATCACTTAATGTTTATAACGTGAATAATTTCAATAAAAATTCCTTTACCTGGATCCTCTGGATCTTTATAAGGTGAAAATGAGATAGGCTGAAATTGTTTGAAAAGCTTACATTTGTGCTTTTTTTTCCCCCCTGAGGCTTGCCATTTGGTCACATTCACCAAGGAATCTAGTATCCAAGAAACTTTGAAAACTACTATTTTAAGCAGTCTTTAATGTCTTCTAAACTAATTTTTACCCTGGGTAATATTTCAAGAGCTACAGAACTAAGTTTTGACAACTTGCTTTCAGACCTTTTTAGTGTGGGTCATAGCTGAGAGGGAAATGTTTCGACCAGTGTGGGTGGTGCCAGCACATGAATCTCCAAGAGGCTTTCTTACATAGAATTCATGTGACTGTATTTGGCGGTTGAGAGCACTGGGGGAGAAGGATATAGTGTGTACACCTTAAGCAACAGCCGAACAGAGGCTGCCTCTTCTCTGTACTCATCATCCCCCACCTCAATCACATGAAACCTGACAGCACAGAAATGTTGTAAAATACATAGAATTTATTGATTTTACTGAGCAACCAGCACATAAAATAACATTGCACAAGATAATTTTAAGACAAAAAGTATGACTAAAGATAAAGGGGATCACTATCTAATGATAAAAGACCAAATTCACTAGGAAGACATAAAAATTTCAAACTTAAATGCATTTTTTAAAAAAAGCAACCCAGCCTCACAGTATAAAAAAACACAACTTGACAGAACTACAAGAACATTTGGCAAATCTATCACCATAAAAAGAGGTTTTAACACTTGAACACCTATAGGTGACTATGATCGTGCCTTCCCAAACACTATCTGACCATATTGCTGAATACAAATGGAGGTTTCGGTGAGAAAATTTTCCCAAAGTCACATAGCTGGTGGGTGGCCAAGCTTTGGTTCAAATCTAGTCTCATCTGCCTCAAAAGTCAAAGCACTTTCCAGTACAGTTTGCTAGCAAGAACTAGGGAAAAGACTGCACAATGTAAGTTATTTTTTCATATACATTATTCACTTGGTTGAGTATTTTTCCCGTCCCCAGCAGCAGTTAGTTGCTATTTTTCCCCACCTGTTAATTACTCAGGGTTTGTGTGGGGGCGGATTTGGCTTCCCAGCAGCCCAGGCAGGTTGTCACACTGTCAAGGATTCCTCCATTAACAAGCTGTCAATACCCTGCCAACAGTCGCCATTTGGTTTGTTCAGGGAGCGGGAGTTCTGTGTGGAGAATTGGCTTTATCACTTAGAGGAATTTAAAAAAATAAGGCAAGAGGCAGATGTCTTCCAGTCTGTTCTTCCACAACAGACTCAGGGATGAGGCGTGGGTTTGCACTGGAAGGAGGAGGGAGAAGGGCTTTTCAAATAAGTGTCAAGAAAGAAAAAGCTAGGCAAAAAGGAATGAAGAGCGAGAATGAGACTTTTAAAAACAGTCTTTCCTTTCCTCCCCACTTCCCAAGGGACAAGTTTCTGAGTAACACTAAAAAGTGTCCATATTCTTGCTGCTGTGGACTTTTCACACTTCAACTTTAAAAATGGTTAAAAAGCCATGATTCAGATTTTTTAAGTGAAAGGTGCCATTTGCCTGCAACCTTTTAAAAGTGACCCTAGTGAAATTCTGAGAAAACTTGCCAATCTGCTGAGGTGCTTTCTGAGGCCTGTGTCCTTTATGTTAATTAGCACAATTAACCTTTGAGCTGACAGGCCCTGTGGCTCACCACTAACAACATACTCATAGAAAATGCCAGATTTTCAAAGGGCCTCAAATAAGAGAATGACGAAGCCCTGCTTTTGAGCAACTGCATTTAGATCTGGGGTCTCAGCAAAAATCTTTTCTGCACCTGTAGCCTCAGAATCGACTCCTGCCTTCTTACCTGCAACTTCTATCACCTGTGCCCAGTAAATAACGCTTCATTCTCTCCAACCAATAAGATTTCACCATCTGCTCAGCAGAAAGCTTTATGTTTCCAAAAATTGCACTGAAGCTGCCTTTGTGAAAGTGAGGTTTCTCTCAGATTTCAGGAAATTAAGAAATACATCCACCTCCTCATTTCTACCCTCTTTCAGTCTATTGTGGAAAATAACATAATTGTTTGGACCCAGGAATTCAGTCAAAACATAGCATTAATTCAGGTGAGGACCTACAGTGGTTTGAGAGAAAAGAACGGGTGGTTATCTTTGCCTATACCATCACTGAAAATATGAAAAGATGATCTCTTAGCAGAGAAGGTGCATGCATATTGGGACTTTGATCAGACATTATGAGCAATGGGGAAGATAGAGGAGACTGGAAGGTCTCTAAGCACCTATGATCCAGCAGGATTCAGTCCAATCAGCAAAGAGACCCCCTCAGAGAGAACCTGGAGGGAAAGCAAACATTTCCTCTCAGCTCTAGCCATGTCCAACCCCCCCATGGGTTGTTTCACCACAAACTTCTATGGGATTTTCACTTATGAGACTTAGAACTCCACAAAGAAAACAAACAAAACAAAAACAAACTATATATATATTTAGGATTCAGTAAGGCAATAACCAGCTTTGGTGTCCCTTTTGCTACCACTGTCAAAAATCTTATAAGCAACATTTTCAGAAATATTATTCTGGTGTCTTCTAATCTCAGCTGTATTATAGAATAGGGTTTGGAAAGCTAAACCCCAAGGGTCATATCCATATCCAGCCAGTCATCTATTTTGGTAGATAAAGTTGAACAGAAACACAGTCATTCTCATGTGGTTACATACTGTCTATGGCTGCTTTTGTCCTACAACAGCAAAGCTAATAATTATCATACAATAAAGACTATATAGTTAGCAAAGCTTGAAACATTTGCCATCTGATGCTTTATGGAAAAAAATCTCTGGGTCAAAATACCTACAAATTCTAGATAAAATACTCAAAACACATTTTTAAGAGACAGTTGAGATGGTAATATAATTAATCAAAAATTACCAGGAAAAAACCTCATAAAATAAATAGGCACTTAAGCTAGTGAAGGATCTTGAAGATGCAAGATTATCATACCATGGGACCTGCAATCAGTGACACCCACAAAGACCTGGGGCCATATTAAAAAGTGACACCCTTACCAGGTACCCTAGCAAAGAGCCTGTCCTGTAAGGAGTGACACCGAGGAATTTACCTCTTGTATCCTTGTCTCCCAGTGAAAGGGAAAGAAGTCTCCCATGAGAATTCATAACCAAAATCCAATCCTCAGGCAAAATTGGAGCTTTGAAATTTGCACAATCCATGTGTCATGAAAAACACCCAAGCCAATAATTTAATTTAAACTTATTTAAATTGGTAGTGTGCCCATGGCTTAGCAAAAGCCAATTAAGTCCTCTTTGGAGGAGTGTACCGTACCTACAAACCTTTCTTTTTTCCTTTTTTTTTTTTTTGAGACAGAATGTCACTTTGTCACCCATGAACTATAACACCACAGCATTATACTGTGTTATAGTTCACAGCAACCTCAATCTCTTGGGCTCTAGCGATCCTCCTGCCTCAGCCTCCTGAGAAGCTATGACTACAGCCACAACACCTGGCTGATTTTTCTATTTTTAGTAAACACAGGGTCTCACTCTTATTCAGGCTGGTCTCAAACTCCTGAGTTCAAGCTACCCACCTACCTTGGCCTCCCAAAATGCTGGTATTACAGGCGTGAGCCACTGAGCCTGACCTTCTTATCTACAATCCTTAATGTGTTTCAACTAATAATGTTTCAAGGGCCATGAGCTCACAATCAGAAGTTACTTAATAAATGAGAAAAATAATCCCCCTGTGGTCAGTAAAGAACAAAATAAGTTCTACATATAATAACACCAAAAATAATAGTAATTTCTTTTTTTTTAAGTTTTTTTTTTTATTGTTAAATCATAGCTGTGTACATTAGTGCAATCGCCTGTACCCATTCTAAGATGCACCATAGATAATAATAATTTCTAATACTTGTGGTGGTGCTAGGTGCTCTTCCAAGAACTTTACATTTATTAAATCATTTTTTCATTATAATCTAATTAATCTAATGAGTAGCAGTTACTCTATACCCATATGCCAAGTGAGAAAAGTAAAGCACAGCATCTTTATATGTTAGAATGATTACATTCATGTAGAATCTAGAATACATTTAAGGAAATAAATGTCACCAAAATTATATATCAAAAAGGATCCAGTATATTTAAAAGAGTCAAAGATAATTTGTATAAATGAAAAATACAATAAGTGAAAATAAAACCTCAAAAGGCAGATTAAATAGCAGATTACACATGGTTGAAGCATGAATTATTGTACTAGAAACAGTCACAGAATAAAAAGAGAATTACTCAACTAGAAGATGAATGCCAAAAAAAAAAAAAAAAAAAGCACAGGATAGCTTGGAGATAAAAAGTATAATCAGAGGTTCAGAGACACTGAGAAAAGAATGATGAGATCTATGACATGCCTAATTGAGATTTTAGTAGGAGATAATGGGCTATTAGATATTTGACGACACAGTGGCTCAAAATTTTCCAGAACTGATGAAAGCTGTGGGGTTTTTCTCATTCTTAATTTGATAAATAAAAGGAACCCCACACCAAGATACAATGTAATGAATCTGCCAAACACCAAGTAACAAACAAGGTCTTTAAAGGTCCTCAGAGAAAAACAGCTACCTCCAGAGTCCTGACACCTAGACCGATGGCTGACTCCCAGCAGTAACGTGTAAAGCACTGAAATAAAAGAGCTGTCACCAAGGAATTTTATAACCATAAAGGCAATATTTTTAAAATGAGAGTGAGATAAAAACAGTTGGAGACAAACAAAACCTAGGTTATTTCCTAACAAACCCTTACTAAAGGAATTTCTAAGGAATATACCTCAGAAAGAAAGATAGTGATTTCAAATGGAAGGCTAGAAAAAATGCTCATCATCTTTAATCATCAGAGAAATGCAAATCAAAGCCACTTTGAGATATCATCTAACTCCAGTAAGAGTGGCTCACATCACAAAATCCCAAAACTACAGATGTGGAGAAAAGGGAATACTTCTGCACCGCTGGTAGGAATGCAAGCTAATACGTTCCTTTTGGAAAGAAGTTTGGAGAACACTTAGGGATCTAAAAGTAGACCTGCCATTTGATCCTGCAATTCCTCTACTAGGTATATATCCAAACAACTAAAAATCACTTTACAATGAAGATATTTGCACCAGATTGTTTATTGCAGCTCAATTCATAATTGCCAAGTCATGGAAGAAGCCCAAGTGCCCATAGACCCATCAATGGATTAATAAATAGTGGTATATAAATACCATGGAATATTATGCAGCCTTTAAAAAGATGGAGACTTTACCTCTTTCATGTTTACATGGATGGAGCTGGAACATATTCGTCTTAGTGAAGTATCTCAAGAATGGAAGAAAAAGTATCCAATGTACTCAGTACTATTATGAAACCAATTTATAATCACCCACACTTTCATATGAAAGATAAAACACAACTATAGCCCAGGATGAAGGAGTGAAGAGAGGGAGAGGGTAGGGTAGGGTGGAGGTTGGATAGAGGGAGGGTAAACGGTGGGACCTCACCTATGGTTCATATTGCAAGGGTACATGTCAAATCTATTAAGTGTGGAGTATAAATTTCTTAACACAATAATTAAGTGAGGCGAAGGCTATGTTAGCCAGTTTGATGTAAGCATTCCAAAATGTATATAAAATCAGCACATTGTACCCCATAACTCATTACTGTATACATGATTTATGTATTTATGACTTAATAAAAAATAAATAAAATAAAATAAAATAAAATAACAAATGGAAGACTAGAGATTTAATAAAGAATAGTGAGCCCAAAAAAATGATAAGCATATGGATAAATCTAAACATCTTTTAATTGTAAATTAAACAATGGTAACAATGACCCATTTGTGTAGTAAAATATGAATAAAGTACAAAAAGTTATTGAGTAAAAATATATCAATTTAAATATTTCAAATTCCCTACATTGGGGAAAATAAGGCAAAGTTTTGATTGATTCTAGACTTTGTTAAATTATATACACAATAAAATTTTTGGACTAACCAATTAAATAAAATAAATGAAATAAAAAACTTCCAAAATAATATAAGGAAATTAATGGAATAATGAGTTGGGGGAGGATCTCTTCTCAGTTCAAAAAAAAAAGGAAATTTAAAGGTCAAAAAATGGAAAAATGAAAAATAAGAGAATGGAAATAAAATCTAAATATATCAGTAATCACTACAAATAGAAATGGACTGAAAAAGTCAGGCAAAGAAGATTGGACGTCATAAATAAAAAATGATCTAATAAACTCATAATATACACATAGGACATTTATATGACATATTTAATAGACTTACATGCTACAGCAAAAAACTGAAGCACATGCATTGTTTTCCAGAATTGACTGGTTGGCAGCCAGATGGCAAGAGTGCAACTAGTCAAGCTGTTGAAAGTAATTCTGGAAGAAAATTTTGATAGCTAGAATTAAGGTAGTGGAAATGTGGACAAAATAGGAGGCAAGAGAGGAGTAAGTGATTTTCAAACACATCAATTAGGAAGAATATTCATAAGATTTGATGATTAATTAAATACTAAGTATGAGAAACAGAAGGAGGCAAGATCCTATCTCCAGAATGGAAAAAAATAGTGCACATTTTGTTCTATTCTCTGAGTTAAGGAAAATAGGAGAAGCAGGTTTATGAATGAACTCCACACTAGATGTAATAATTTTGAGGTCTATGGAGTACAGCTAAGATTCAACAGGAAGTTGGTTTTATGATCAATGAATTAAGAGAAATATTTGCTTTGGAGATAATGTTTCAGGAATTGTTAGAATATTGATATAGATGAAAATATTTGAATTAGAGAATAAGACCGTGTGAAGATTGAGAAGAAAACATTAAAACTGAAGAGGTGGGTAGAATAGAAGGTTATATCAGTTACCGATCAAATACCCTGAAATTTAGTGGTTTTTACTTGCTCACATTGGTAGTTTAGCAAGTTGGGTTTGTTTCATTCAGGTGGTTTTTCTGCTGAGCTCCCCTGCAATCATTCATATGGCTACAGCAAATCGGTGACTCAAACAGACTAACTGATCTGAAATGATCTCACTCACGTGTCTAGTTATGAGCAAGCCAGAGTATCTTGACTCCCTTTTATGCAACCTCTTTAGCAAGCTAGCTTCATGTAGCTCATTCACATTGTGGGCCAAGTCCCAAATATAGTCAGAAAAAACAAACTTATTGTTGAAAACACTTTTAAGTTATTGCATCATATTTGCTAATTTCTCTAAATTCTATTTGCTAATTTACATTAATCAAATCATGTGATCTTTTCAAGATTCAATAAACTCCACATCTTGAGCAAGAAGCAACAGAATTTCATTGCATGTGGACATGCCCTCATGGAAAGAAAAAATTATTGAAGTCATTTTCCAATGTACTACAGAGATATAGCAAAGAATGTCTACGTTAGAGAGTTATATGCAGAATGCCCAAAAGCATGTTAATGCATAATCTGAGTGGACAAAGTTTGGAGAATGATGGATTGGTTCTCTATGTCAAATGTTGTAGAAGGATCAAGTAAAATAAATCTGAAGAAAGGTCATAGGTATTATCAACACGGAAATTGCTAGTGTTCTTGGTAAGAACAGCTTTGAAACGTGGTAACTGCTGAGGATTGAAGAAGGAATGGGAAGGAGTAAATGAAAGGGCTAATTCAGAAAGACTAGTCTTGAAGAAGGCTACAGTAGCAGAAGGATATAGGACAATCAGATAGTTTTGTTCCTTCTTACTATGAGTTTTGTTCCTTCTTACTATGAGACATGCATAAAATTAAGCATGTTTAGGAGTTAGTAAGAGGCCAGACACCGTGACTCATGCCTGTCATCACTGTGGGAGGCTGAGGCAGGAGGATCACTTAAGACCACAAGTTCAAGACCAATCTGGTCCACAAAGCCAGACCCTATCTCTACAAAAATGAAAAAAAATTAGTGGGTCATTTGCAGATACTGGTAGTCTAGCTACTTGCGTGGCTCTTCTTGAATCGAAGAATTGGAGTTTGCAGTGAGCTATAATTATGCCCCTGCACTCTAGCCTGAGTGACAGAGTAAGACACCATGTCAAAAAAAAAAAAAAAGAATAGCTTTCATATGAAAGCTATAAATTAGTTTCATAGTAGGGCTGAGTACATTGAATATGGGGAAAGGGGAAAGGAAGAGGAGGGGAGGGGGGAGGTTGGGTGGAGGTCGAGTAATTGGTGGGACCACACCTACAGTGCATCTTACAAGGGTACATGGGAAACTTACTAAATGTAGAATATAAATGTTTTAAAACAATAACTAAAAAAAAAAAAAAATCCAGAAAGGCTATGTTAACCAGTGTGATGAAAATATTTCAAATTGTATATAAAACCAGCGCATGGTACCCCATGATTGCATTAATGTACACAGCTATGACTTAATTTAAAAAAAAGAAGAAGAAGAAGAATAGGGGAGAGGCCAAAGGAGAGGAAGATCAGATGCAGGATAGAGAGAAATGAAAAACCACACACACACACACAAAAAAAAAAAAAAATTACCCTTCTTTTCCTATAACGAGAGAAAAGGTGAAAACCATCTTTCAGAAACTTCAAGGTAACTAAAAGAAAGAAACATATGACCACATGTCCACTTTCACACCATCAAGTGCAGGAGCCCAGTGTGTGGATTCCTCCCACAAATTATAGCACAAAGAGTGTTTAGAGTTTGGGCCCAAATCCTGACTTCTTCACTCATTAACTGAGCATCCAGGGAAAAGTAATTAAACATTTCTGATAATATAGTTTTAATCCATTCATAGAATCATGATATCAGATTCACACTGTGAGAATTATATGTGATAACACCTCTGAAGGCTAAACATCCCACTTCATTTCTCCTTTCTCCTTGGCAAGTCCAATTCACTAAATGGATTATATAGCATTAGGCGAATTATGATATTTTTCTAAATTCTAATTTCCCCATCTATAGAAGTGAAGACTGGACTGATGAACTTTCCAGGTTCCTTCAAGCTTCAATGTTCGAAATATCTATAACTCTCGGGAATGATTCCAGCCTATAATCTACCAGGAAGCACATGTTCACATGAAGCCAGAGAGAAGGCCCAGAGTGAACATCCTGGAGGCTCCTAGCAGATTTAAACAATGCTGTGCAGGCTTTGAATGAAGAGGCAGCAATGACAGAGTCAGCTGATGAAAGCGGGCCATGTGGTAACTTGACAGGGACCTTTCTGAGTGAAGCATTTTTCTAGAATTTGACAGTCCTTCTCTGGAGCTAGAAACCTGGCAGCCTGCCAAAGTACATTCCTCCACTCCTTTAGTAAATATTTACTGAATGTCTACTATGTGCCAAGCACCCTGCTAGACATCAGAGATATGATAGTGATCAAAACTTGCAAAATCATTGTTTTGAGCAGCTAAGGATACAGTAAAGTATATGTCATATGGTAATAAGTGCTATGGAGAAAAAAATACATAGCAGGGAAGGAGAGAAGGGCCAGTGGATAGGTACGGGTATTACTTTAAATAGGATCATCAGAGAAGGTGTCACTGAAAAGATAAGATGAGAAGGGCAACAGCCACGTGGACATTGGGAGAAGAGCAAACGAAATCGAGGAAATAGTGAGTGTGGAGGCAGGAATGTGCTTGGTACGTTCAAGCTCTAATTCAGGAACAATGTTTGTCATGGTCACAGTGCACATCATTATGAGACCCTTCTCTAGATAGCATTAGATACGGAGCTCAATTAATATCATGAGGAGCTATTACAAGTCAAACAAATTTGGGTTCCCATGACCCTTACCCACTTGTCCCCCTGCTACTCACAGGCCTGGTCACTTGTACTACCCCATAAGATCTACCCCTAAAGCTTGTGTAGCCTCTAGATATGGTTTATTCAGCAGCCACACTTCCCTTCTTCTAATTTAATACTTTCCTCTCCTTTTGATAGGATAAAACTATTAATTTAGAAATCTTTTTTGTTCTTCTGGAAGCCCTTTACCTATTAGCACTATCCAAAATAGATTTTCAGATTAAAGCTTCTTTCTTTGGAGAGTAAATTCTACAACTCAGCATATCCACCCAGTCACCAGGATTATTTATTCCTACATAGCAATGACCCTATAACTTGCAGTCTGTCTCCCACATTCTTTCTTTATACTCTCGACTTTATTTTTGCTCCTAGGTGACAAATTTCAGGCAATCTTTTGGAACCAACAAGAAGCTAATTTTGAGATAAGGATGGAAAAGTGCTAAACAGCATTTATTATGAGCCCAAGGATGTCTATTTAAAATGCTGACGTTCTGTTTTCCACCTGATGTAATTGAGAAGCTATAAATCTGGAGTGGTAAATTCATGTCGTTCTCACTGCACATTCTGAATTGATCAGCCTAAGGTGGCTAATCCCTGCCTCCATCAAGCACTGACGTTTCTTTTCCATGTCTGTTCACAATTTCCAAAGCCCTTTCATAATTTACGGTCACATGGTTCTTTCCCTCACCGTTGATCTCCTAAGTGCTAAATTCCGTGGACAGTCTGGGTTTTCACTAACCTTGGCCTCCCTACAGAATGTGAAGCTTTTGCTCCATTCTCTGTTGTGCCCCAGCAATGTGATCCTACCCAGTTTCTTCCCATCTCTCTCTTTACCAGGTCCTCACTGGCAGACATGTCTTTTTCAGCTTCAATTGTAGTGGTCCCTGAGTTCTGTTCTAGCCCTCATCACTGTGAGATTTCCAAATCCTCTTCATTTCCCTGCCATGCCAAGGGTCTCTAAATATGGCCTCAAAGTGCTCATTCCCCACTGATCTAGCTTTGGGTGTCCAATTGATCTGAGGCGTCTAACAGATACTAAAATTCAAGTCTATGGTACCTGAATGGTTACTCAAATGGTTTGTACCCAGTGCCTTTGCACATAATGTTCTGTAACAACTTCCCCTCATTCCCACTGTAGTCCCAACTCGTCCATTTCCACAAGCTATTTCCTATTGAGACTTCTGTTTAGACATTACGTCCTCTGTGAACTTACCCCCAAATCATCCATTTCTCCATTACACTACCACTGCAACTAATAAGTTTGTGCTTTTGCTGCAAATAGTATCTTTCACTGCATACATAGACACCCTATACTGTCATTTTTCTTGCACAAGGACCTTTAAACTCCTAAGTTTTGTTGATTTATATTTCCTTAGGGTCTAGCAGTGCAGCTAAATAAATGTGTATTGAACAATAGAAAGAAGAAGAGAATGAAGGGAGAAAGGATGGGAGGAAGGAAGGGTGGGAGGCAGAAGGAAAGGAAGGAAGATGGCAGGAAGAGGAAGGGTGTCTTAGTTCATTTCTGTTGCTTGTAATGTAATACCTGAAACTGAATAATTTATAAAGAAACAAAAGTTATCACCAACAGCTCTGAAATCCAGAAAGTCCAAGGTCAAGGAGGCACATCTGGTGAGGACCTTCTTGCTGGTGGGGACTTTCTACAGAGTTGCAAGACAATTCAGGGCATCACATGGCAAGAGAGCTGAGTATGCTAATATGCTAACTCAGGTCTCTCTCCTGTTACAAAGCCATTAATGCCACTCACTAGATAACCCACCAATCCATTAACCTATTAATCCACTAATCCATTCATGAGGGCAGAGCCCTTATAACCCAAGCACCTCTTAAAGACCCCACTTTTTAATAGTTCCACATGAGGGATTAAGTTTCAATCTGAGTTTTGGAGAGGACAAACATCCAAACCATAGCAGAGGGATCCTCAAAACCATCCAGTTTTTATATATGGGAAAAAAAAGAAAGATTGAGTGAAATTTTAAAACTTGCCCAGATCCCATGGCTAGAAACTGCAATTCCCATGCTCAGATACAGGCTTTTGATTTCAAATGATCACCACTTTCCTTCTGCTGCATGGAAGCCTCAGCTGCCACTTTTTCTTTGTTTTACTAGAAAATGGCATGGACTTTTTTAAAAGGATAGTTCTTTTGACCTACAAGTGGGACAGGGCTTTATACGCAGCCTCTCCATGTCTTTCTGCACCTTATGAGGCAAAAAGCATGTTGGTCTCACCAGTCAGCAGGAAGTTATGAAATCATTTCTCAGACAAATCCTACAGGATTGAAGGTGTCCAGACACATCCAATCCCATCACTGTTTCACAGTGCACAATCTCAAGTGAACGAATTGTGAAATGAAATGTTGTGATCATGGCTCACTCCTGCCAGCCCTGTCCCTGGCACCGCCATCAGTCTGTACTGCTACCAGTTTTCTACACTGATCCTCTGCAATGTGGAAACATCCCATCCAGTACCCACCAAAGGCCAAACCCAACAGGTGATCAGAAAGCACTGACATTTTCTGTCCACTAGAGCTTCCTTGATAGCAAGTGAGCCCAAGAAGAGGAACATGGGAAGGGGAGAAGGGCCTAGCTTTATCCTCCACCCTCACCAGGCTTCCACTCCCAGCTGGCTTCAATGTGTATAAAGTATCAAGAGAAACGCTGGCCAGGCATCCTAACACATTCAGCCTCTTATTGCTGAGAGATCCCACTGGGGAGCTTACCTCTTCATTGGCAAAAAATGGCTACAGCATTGTGACTGTAGAAGGTAAAGGCTTTTCCAGATCTCAACATGGAGGGAGCCTCTCCCTTCTGCCAGGTTCTTCCAGTTATGGAGACTTGCCTCTGTTTGGAGACTATGGCAGCTGTGGAGGTGCAAAGTGCAGCTTCTGAAAGGGCTTGTCCTTGGCTGCAAGGAGTGCACTTGTCTGACACCTCCCAGCTAGAGTATTATGATACCACGTCACTTTCAAGCTAAGGCTGTGGCAGCTCCAGGCAGGTATTCCAGGACATGGGCGTTTCAGTCTCATGAAGAACTCCTGTAGTCAGCAGTCCTTGCTCTGGGTCTTCTTTTGAATTGGCCAACACTTTGTGAGTTCTGTACTACAATCAGTGTCTCCCTCCCCATATCCTTTCAAAGACTTTGCATTCCAGCTCCCAAAAGCCTTATATATTCCTAACTCTGTCTTGGCACCTGATTTTAGAAAAATCCAATTGACACAGATGTCTCTACTGGGCTGATGCAACTCACTTGCACTCCCCAGTGATTTTTTTTTTTAATTTGATGATAATTTTACTCTGATTTGATGGCATTTTAACCCTATTATTACTAGTAATTTATCAACTAGAGGTACAATGTGGCATAATTGGAGAGAGAGAAGACTTGGTTGTCAAGCAAGATATTGGCTTTGTTTGCTAAAAAAGAAATTATTAATACTTCACTAAGGATAATCACTCAGACTATTGTTCTAACCTCAGTACCCATGGTTTGATTCCCAGTTTTAAGTACTCAGGGACATAGGTCTGAGCTCAAAAGGACTACCTCTGTCCTGCTATCACTTTAAAATTTTCTATCTGTTAACTCTTCTGATTTCTTCTGGGCATTTAAATGTTGATTCTTAAGATGATAAATTACAGATGTGAACAAATAAGATTAAATACAAAGAAAAATTGGGGGTTTTCTTTTCTTTCCAAAATGTAGTCTAATTTTACCTCTTTAATCTTATTGCTGTCTGGCTAGAGACTTTGAATTCACAGCTCGTTCCCCTAAGGGGAAATAAGAGAGAAGAATTCCTTTGGTGGTGAGAGAGGAAATGAGAAAACTGAAGAGAAAAGGCAGGATGAAAAGTATCCTGTGGGCTAATTCATAACTCATCATTGTGATGGATGCTACTGGGATTCGTCTCACCATCCTTTACTAGCCAGAACTCCCAACCCTGGCCAATGTGAGCATCCGCTGCTACTGATGACTCACTGATCATTGCCCTTCCTCTGAATTTTCATGGGCTGAATTGCAGCTGAATTACCCTGGGCTGCAGCCAGTGATAAAAGAGTGTAGCTAAAGTAAGTTCTTTCCTCGATGCAATTGTTTGCATTTTCTAAAATTTCTTTACAAAATGATGGGTATGGTGGTGGCCATGCTATTTGCAAGAGTGGTAAGAAAATGGCATTGAATTTGACCTAATTCACTTAACCATTCACCCTACATTCATTAAGGATGTAGTCTCTACATAGCTCTATGCTATGTTAGTCTCAACATTGTTGGAAATATGTTCCAATTTTCCATTTCTGAGTGACAAACTGCCCCAAAACTTAATGGCTTAACTCAATGGAGACCTTCATTTTTTCTCATGAATCTGACATTGGGCAGAGTTGATGAGGACAGCTTGTGTGTGCTCCATGTGACATCATCTGGAACTGCTCAAAAGCTGGGAGCTCAAGTCATGGGAAGATTCTCGTCCTTGAAATCTGGCAGCTGATGCTGGCTGTGAACTGAACCCTCCTCTGTATTGGATCTATGAAACGTAGCCTTTCCCATGGATGCTAGGCTTCCTCACCGCATTCTGGCAACATGCCCTAAGAGAACTGGGCAGAATCTTTATCCTCACGTATGATAGCCTCAGAAGTCTTATAGCATCTTTTCCACCATCATCTCTGCCCACCCAGATTCAAAAAGAAGAAACAGATGCCACTGGCCAGAGGAGGCACGTCTTTCTCACATTGTGTCCCATGTGAATGGGATATACATTGGTGCAACCAACTCTGGAAAATACAGTTCTTCAAGAAAAAGAGAGAAGTATACCAAGGCTAATTGACTTTTATAGCCACTGACACAGGGTGATGTGAGTATAAGCCAGAAAGCAAAGGAGGGAATGAGCACAGGACAGTGGGTACCAGTACACTCAGCCTGCCTGGACTAGACCAGAGAACCGAGGAGGTTTGTCATGTTCATAGCAGTCCTGAGGACATAGCACCCACTGCTGTGTTTCTCCATGCAGGGCAGAAATTGTTGTAGCCAAGTGAGTTAATTTTATGGCAGCTGCTTTTAAGTATAGCACAAATATCAGGTGAAATGAAACTTAATTAAGGGTCCTTGAACAGATAGAAACACTAAAAAGGAAATTGAAATCCTTTGTCCCATCTCTTTATAGAGAGGTAGTTGAGGCTATGCATTCTTCTAATGTCCAAGATTACGAAAAATAATTTCATTAACCCCCATGTTTCTTGACTAAGCACATCTGCAAAGAAATGAGGGCCACAATGACTTCTTTAATCAATCCTATTAGTTCTAATACGTAGGCAGGAGGCAAAGGGCAAAGAAAATTAATTATAAAGGACATAATCCTCAGTTCCATCAGGGCTTGAGTTTACTGTTTTCTAACTGTGTGACCCTGGGTAAGTGGCTTAAACTCTCTGAGCCACATTTGGCAATTATTAATTTTTGTTGAGTGCCTATATAAGCCAGGCAATGTTTTCAGCAGTGAAGACAAAACAAAGCAAATAATATCAAAACACAAAGTCTCAACATTCACAGAGAAAACATCTTAGATGGAGAATAAATAGAAAGCAAGTATGTCAATGGGGATAAGTGCTCTGAAGAAAAACTACTACAGGATGGAAAGAACAAAGTATGGGGGTAGTAGGGGAAAAATGGTCAGGGAAGACCCCTTTTATAAAGATCTACAGGAATGGAAGGAGGGAGCCACATGGGTGTCTAAAGAAAGAGCATTCCATAAAAATGAAGTAAGAGCAAAAGGCCTGAGGCTCCATTGTGCTTGTCATGTTGAAGGAACAGTGAGAAGGAAGCCCAAGAAAGTCAATGTGACTGTGGGGAATAGAAGGCAGGTATGATGGGGGAGAAGTCTGCAAAGTAGACAAGCAGCCAGACCATGGAGCACTGTCTAGATCATTGTAAGGATGCTGAGTTTATTGCAAATCACAGGGATCCATTGGATGGCACTGGGCAGAGAAGTGATATGATCACACCTCAACTTATTTTTTTAGAGAGACAGAGTCTCACTTTATTGCCCTCGGTAGAGTGCCATAGCGTCACAGCTCACAGCAACCTGCAACTCCTGGGCTTAGGTGATTCTCTTGTTCAGCCTCCCAAGTAGTTTGGACTACAGGTGCCCACCACAACGCCCAGCTATTTTGTTTGTTTGTTTGTTTGTTTGTTTTCAGTTTGGCCGGGGCCAGGTTTGAACCCGCCACCCTCAGTATATGGGGCTGGCACTCTACCCACTGAGCTACAGGTGCTGCCCAACCTCAACATTTTTTATGGATGATTCTGACCACTAGGATGGAGAATAAGGAGGCCAGGGTGGGAGCAGGAAGGCCAGTCCAGAGACTATTAAAAGAGTCCAAGGGAGGAATAGTCGTGGTTTGGACCAGCAGGTAGGGAAGTGATGAGCTAGTAGGAAACTGTTTGATCCTGGTGATATTCTGAACATGAGTCCAGAGAATATGCTTATGGATTAGAGATAATAACATCAATATGAAGACTGCTATAAGGAGAAAGCAAAGTATTCTGTGTGAAGCATCTGTGTACTGCCACGCTCTCAGAGAATATGACTGGCCAGCTACCTCTGCCTCGCTTCCTACCATTTCCTACAAGTAAAATGAAATTCCTCAGAATTCACATGATCTATCAGGATAAGAGGAGGAAAGAGAAGTGACAGGGAGCCACTGCTTTAGGGAGCAGAGACATAACCACTTTCCCTGCTTCCAGGTGGCCAAAACTCTATAAATCCGAGAGTGCCCTGGCTAAGGGAAGGTTGAAATCCTACACCTGCCCGCTGGAGGAACTGAGAGTATTCCCTCCCTACCTCAGGCCTTTGTGCCTGCTGCTTCCTCCCTTTCCAATCCTCCCTCGCCTTGGATCTTCATCTGGGTGCCTGCTACTGATCCTATTGAATTCAGCTTGTTATGAGTGATTAATTTGGGGAACCCTCACAATGCACCTCTCCCTCTTCATGCTGTGTCAGAGGCTGCCTCTGTGACTCCTCAGCACCCTGGAGCTGCCCATCACTTCAAACTTCACCACACTGGACTGGAACTGTGGCAGGATAGAAGATCCATCCACATTACTCTTCTGTGAACAAGGAAAATGTTCCTTCATTCAGTCTATAATGTGTATTCTCCCGCACAAGCCCCATCCCAACTGGAAAACAAGAAAAGAAAACTAAATTTAGTTTAAGCTGTGATTCTTGCATCTGATTCTAAATTTAAGGACCCCGTTGAATTAAGCATTTAGTCTCTTTAGATTTCTGAATCCTCTCATAGGCTCCAGTCCATCCCCTCTGATTGTATCGTTGGGTGGATGGGCTATGGGACGGAGAGGAGAGTATCCTCTGCTTTAGGCCGTGGGCAGGCAGGCAGGGCTGGGCTGTGCCCTGAGTCTCCTGAGAGAAGGCCAGTCCCACCTCACGCCTGCACTTACTAGACCATCTCTGGGTGGTGTGACCTGCAGACTAGCCTCTCTCATTTTCTTTAAGTGGCTCTCTCCAGCTGAAGGTCCTCCCCTGAGCTCCCACTGACCTCTCTCACAGGCCCTCAGAGTCTCTGCCATATCTAAATCCACACTTATTGTTGGGTCACTTTGCCTCTTCCCAAAAGGCCCCCTCCCCCATGGCAAGTCCCTTCTCCTGGAACATCCAGTCTCCTGAGTTCTGCTCAAGCTACCAGGGAACCAAAGGTGAACGGGGTGCCATCCTGTCCCACCCACTGTCTGGCCATGTGATTTCCCTCCCCCCATTTCACCTCCCCTTTTGTTCCCACATCTGCCAGGGCTACAAAGAGTGGGTTTTTCTCCATGTTTCTTTCTGATCTGCAGTGTCTTCTGTCTTCTTCACTCAAGTCTATCAAACCTACTTTTATTATGTTAAAGGAAAACTAAATAATTGAAAACATTTTATACCTCAACAAAGACTGTTCTTCAAGCCTGTTTCTGTGATCTTTCATCACAATGATCCTGTAGACCAAACAACAATATCACCTGGGGGGGGGGATGTCTCTAAATAAGCATTTACTTAATTCCTGCATCTGGAGTTTGACTAGAAGGCAGCTGCTTGATGCTGAGCTCCAATGGGCTGGCTCAGCCAGGGTGATTGTGCTCTACTTATTTCTCTTCTCACCCCTGTGACAAGCAGGCTAACCCAGCCATTATTGTTGAAGTGGTGGCAGGGTTCAAGAAGAAGCCCAAAGATATTTGCAGCCTCTACTGACTTTGAGTCTTCTGTTACCCTATTGGTTAAAGCAAAACATATGAGGTACAGAAATATACACCTCTAAAATGAGAATGCATGTTAAATACGTAAGTAGGGTTGTTCCTGAGGCCGTTGGGAATATTGACTATTTTAGAGTGAGCCTTCTAAGACCCCTATCCCCAAACCCCTGCTATGAGGCTAATGGGCTAGCTTGCAGAATTATCTATCTATTGATCAGTGTCTCTCCATTAAGCTGTGACCTCCTTAATGTCAGAGGTCATGTTCTATTTATCTCGTAAGCCCTGAGTGCCTAAATACAGTATCTGTAGTGGATGCTGCACCATTGCCTGCCCATCACAGTGTTCATCCTCTTCCGTTCACATGGCAGTCGCATGCTTTGGGTAACACTTAGGACACTTCTAACTTTAAACATAGACACATACATCCTCTGAAAGTTCATGTGGAAATATACCAAGAACAAAGCTGGTCAGTAAGTGACTCTCCTCTCCTGAACACAAGGTTCAGGGATTGTTCTACCAAAGTAAAGTCCAGAACTCCTGTTGGCTTGTTGTGCCAGTCGACTTCCAATCTCCTAAATATAAATGAGAAGCTACCTACTGGCAGCCCTGAAGGAAGCCAGTTCAGCACAAATCACAAAACAGATGAAATAAGGTAGAGAGTTAGGGTGGTGTCTGTGGCTCAAAGGAGTAGGGAACTGGCCCCATAGACTGGAGGTGGTGGGTTCAAACCCAGCCCCAGCCAAAAACTGCAAAAAAAGAAAAAAAAAAAAGAAGAAGAAGAAGGTAGAGAGCTGAATCGGCTTCTGCTGAAGTTTTCATCTAAATAATCTCATACTCCCACTCTTTAGAAACCTTTTTTACTTCATTATGCTTAATTTCTTCTATAGAGTTCATCACCTAAATTATTATATATTTATTTATTGAGATGAACATATTTATGTGTTCTTTGTCTATCTTCACATGCTGGAGTGCAGGCTCCTTGTTTGTGATAGAGACTTTTTTTTTTTTCATATAATGAAATACCATTTATTTATTTATTTATTTGAGACTCTTTTTTATTTACTGCTCTCTCTGTCCTCGGCATCTTGAACAGTATCTGAAAAATAACATGAACTCAATAAAAATTTATCACATAGATGAATTAAAAAATGAATTGTTTAGATCAGTTTACATTCAGTTTTTCATTTATTACCACTAAAATAATCCTTATAGACTGTTCAATACACACCTGCTGAATGAATGTGTGGATGGAAGAGTCTATGAGAGCACAAGACACAAGAACTATCTTCACATATTAAGAGGCTGTGCTGTAAAAAAATTCATATCGTCCATTCATTCATCCTGTGTGGTTCCAGAAATGTAAGTTATATTAAGGTTCAATATAAGGAAAAGGTTTCTAACAAGCTATTCAAGATGGAATGTGCTGACACAGAAGGTAATGAGCTTCCGGTCAAGGGTTCTGGTATAACAGATTAATAATCTACCAGAAGAAGTTGTAGAGACTATTTTTGCAACAATGACAGGGTAGATGCTGGATCATTTTCAGTGCTAAGAATGTATAATTTTAGTCTTCTCTCCTGGGTCTCAGACTTCATATGCGTCTTCAAAGCTAAGCAGGTAGAAATGCCTCTTCTTTATATTACCTGTCACTTGAAAAGGTTTTTTTCCTGTCTAGTCTTATTTTTGACACTTACAGTCCTGTGATTTGGGAAGGTCAACTTGCTTCAGGGAACCTCAGTTTACTTATCTGCAAAAGGAGGACATAGGTAAATTAAATATTCCAAGATTATACATGTATAATGTTTATGAGCAGTTATCTGAAGGTTTATGTTCTACTCGTGCTTTATAATATCCTTAACTAAATGTGATTTTCATAATTACAGAAAGCTTTACACTGTAAGAGATGCATTAGTATTACCTTCTTCCTACAAATAAAGAAACAAGCACTCAAAAAGACTGAGTAACTTCTCCCAGGTCACAGGATAGGAAAATTCTGAAGCTTACACTCTGAGCTGTGAAGACTCTAACTTGGAGCTAGAGCTTCTGTGTCATTCAAGGATGAGAAAACTCCTGCACTCTACAGTACTATGAGGGGCTCTCCCAGCTCCAAGGATCTGGGATTCTACATCTTTCCCCTCAGACTATATACTTAGAATTCAAGACTATAGTCAGTGTAGGACAGCAAGAAATGCAGCCTCATCCTTCCCTGTTAGTCCCTCCAAGCTAAATATCTTCACATAACTATATACCAAAATAATTCCCAAAGGTTGTATTTATCAAACATTCTCTACCTTACCCCAGTTCCTTCACAACTGCTTGACCATGAAACAGCAGCACCCACTCTAAATCAGACTTCCCCAACTTGGGAGACAGGGCCAATGTAGAAGGCCAAGATAATATGGTTAGAATCCCCATAACTAGTTTCCATAACTGTGCCAGGTCATCCATCACTAATGTCAGAGTCAGGGCATTTGAACTTAGGAGCATAACTGAGTCTAAAAAGACCATTCATTCATTCTCTCTCTCTCTCTCTCTCTCTCTCTCTCTCTCTCTCTCATATTTTCCTGGAAGAAGTACAAACAATAGTTTAATTCCACTGTATTTATGTTTGTCAATAAATGTAGCTTCCCCTCCTAATCTAAATAGTTGGAAGAATTATTAGAGCTACCTTTAGTCCACCTTCTCTCCATATATCCTTTTGCCCCTAACACTAATGAATGGCCAGAGAAATTATTTTGCAGGAACATTATAAAGTTCCCTATTCCGATCTTTGATTAATGTATCAGTTAGCCATTGCCATAGTAATGCTGTATAACAAAACACCCCCCAAACTCAGGAACTTTAGAAAGCTATTTACTGTCATGGGTATTGGGGCCATTTAGGGTGGCATGGCTTCCAAATAATGCATCTGGAGGTTCTCTGATTTACACTGGGTTCAGCTAAAAGCTTCAAGCTGCAAGACTCTACTCTAATCATATGACCAAACTCAAAGTCAAGGGTAGCAAAGTGCACTCCATTCACAGAAATGGCTGGGTATATTAGTTTGCTAGGGCTACCATAATAAAATACCACAGGCTAGTTGGTTTAAACAATAGAAATTTATTTTCTCACTATTGTTAAGCTGGAAGTCCAAGGTGTCAGCAAGTTTGGTTTACCCTTAGGCCCCTTTTTCTGATTTGCTGATGGCTTCCTTCTTGTTGTGGACTCAAATGACCTTTCTATATAGTTCTCTAGTGTTCCTTCTCCCTTTGTAAGGACATCATTATATTGGATTAGAGCCCCACCCTTATGACCTCTTTAATCTTAATTTCGTGTTTGACGGCCTTATCGCCAAACACAGTTGCAGTGGGGATTAGGGCTTCAATTAGGCCAGTGGTTCTCAACCTTCCTAATGCCATGACCCTTTAATACAGTTCTTAACGTTGTGGTGACCCCCCAACCATAAGATTATTTTCATTGCTACTTCATAACTGTAATTTTGCTACTTTTATGAATTATAATGTAAATATCTGATATGCAGGATGTATTTAGGCAACCCCTGTGAAAGGGTCGTTCGACCCCCAAAAGGGGCACAACTCACAGGTTGAGAACCACTGAATTAGGATATAATATGGAGTTAGCAAACATTTCTGAACATAGTGCTTGGCCTCATTTTTAAGTTTTTCAGCAATTTGTAATCTCACTAAACACAGTTTCAAATTCTGGCCCTACCACTTAATAGCTTTGTAACCTCAGATTATCTTTATTTCTCTACTTGTAAGACTGAAATAATAATAGCAGCTAGTTCATGCATTTGCTAAAACTTAAATAAATCAATCCCCAAAATGCATGTAGCACAGGAATTTGCACAAAATAATTGCTCACAAAATGTTGCCGATTCTGTAGCTCTCTACAGTTAAGAAGCTTTCACTTTACTCGGGAAGGCTATGGGGGCTGTGGCACCAGCCACATGCCTTCTTTTTCAGGACCTGGATTCTCTCCTATGGCAAATTCTACTCTCCCAAATCTATCTTCCTTCAATCTGTTTCTGCAATATGGTGATGCTTTAAAAAATCTACTTAACATTTCTCTGTCAATAAATTAGAGGCCAGAGAGAAAGAAGATAATGCACACTTGCCCTTCTAGAGATTTTGCAGACAGCTTGCTGCCTTGAAGCCATGTCATGGTTGCTGATGCCTCAGCTCTGTACTTACTTTCATCTGCTACATAAGAACTCTGAGAGCTCAGGGGAGGGCAGTGCAAGCATTAAGCCTGGCCCTCTCAAAGATCTCTCAGGAGTTCTCAGGCAGGTTAAGGACATACTACATGTAGTGCAAAAGAACTTTCAGGACCTTGTAACTGCTTCCCAGAATCAAGTTTGTTATTTCATAAGCTATGTGCCACTGAGACTTGGGTAAAACATCTACCTCTGATATCCTCTTAATGCCTTCTCGAAGAAATTGATCATCTGTCTAACCTCATCAGGATCAACTCTTTTAAAAATTACTCTTAATTATTGTGTCCAGTGGTTTTAAAATTCTCAGATTCCACCTAAAATATCCATAGCAACAAGCAGTGGGACTTGAGAGTGCAGAGAAGAGAGAAAAACACCAAAATATATTTCTTCTCTACTCTGCATACAGAAACTTATTTAATGATCACAATATACCTCAATGGTAGTTAATTTTTCCACTTTTTATCATAAACAAGATGTTAAAACTGAAGTTTCTAAGTTAGGCGCCAAGATACAACAGGTGTGCATGCCAAATATTAGATGCCAGGAAGAGATGCTGATGTAAAAGGAACTATTTGAGAACCATTCCTACACTGGTTGGCGCCCTCAGGCAAATCACACATACGAAAAGAGGTTAGAATATGGAAAGAATAGAAGATTTCATAAGAAATATGTCTACAGAGAAAGAATATTCAAAATGTTGTCTCTAGACTAGCAACATCAGCCACTTAGGAACTCATTAGAAATTTAAATTGTCAGACCCCACTTCAAACCCACTGAATCAGGAATTCTGAGAATGGACCCAGTTATTTTTATTTTAATAAGGCTTCAAGTGATTCTGATGCAGGCCAGAATTTGAGAACTACTTCTGTAGAGAAAGCTCTGATACCCATCCAGGAAATGTCCTTGGAGTGTGAAGACTGTTTGAGATCATCCAGAGAAAAAGGCAGTGGTCTCCTTACTGCCAGCCAACTTCCAAGCCTGGTTCACACTGGTCATTTAGGAGTGATGTTACCCAGACCAGGAGACTTAGCATAGACAGAAAATAAACCAGGCAGTCTGTGGGAAGACTTTCAAGTTCACTAAAGATATGTGGACAGAGGAAAAGTCAAAACTCTAACCCACCCTGCCCTCATTTCTGTGCTCTGATAGAGCTTGCCATGCTGTTTCTAATCCCTGGAAGAACATAAACTAAGCCAGAAAGTCCTTTGGAGTCCCTGATGGGAGCAGAGAAAGTTGGCAGACTGACTGGCTTCCCTCACACACTCAAGCCTATGGCCTCAAGTCCAGGGGTGGGGAAGGTCTTTGTATAAACTACTCAGATAGTCTAATTCATGTCTCATGAAGCTTGTGTTGTTCAGTGGACTGAAATATGACCCTTGTCCTCTAAATTATTGTCCTCTAAATTATGGAGGGCAGGAAATATGATCTGACAAGTTGATTCAGTGCCTTTTACAGTTCAGTGCATGGGAAAGGTGTGCCTTTGCAGGTTCTGCCAGCACAAACCGATGTGCTTTCTGTGGGCCCAACAATGATGGTGTGCATTAAAAAGCCAGCACAGGCTCTGCTTAGGCCATGTACTAGTTTTCTGATGCCATGTAACGAATTATCACAGACTTAATGGTTTAAAATAGCATTCATCTATTAATTCACAGTTCTGTAGGTCATAAATCCTGGCATAGCGTAACTCAGTTCTCTGCTCAGGATCTTAACGAGCTAAAATCACGGGAAAAAATGGAATGCTGGGCTGCACTCCTTCTAGAGGTGCCAGGGGAAAGCCTGCCTCTAAGTTCATTCAGGTTATTGGCCTCATTCGTTTTTTTGCTACTCTAGAATGAAGTCCCCAGTTTCTTTGCTAGATCAGCTGGGGCTGTTCTCAGCTCCTTCAGGCAACCCACATTCCTTACCACACAGCCTTATCCATCTAAAAATCCAGCAATAGGGAATTCCTTTCATGCCTCAAATTTATGAATTCCTCTGTCTCTGACCTGTAGACCCAGATTTAAAGGGCTCATGTGATTATGTCAGGCCTGTCTGAATAATCTCCCTTTGTTTAACTCAAAGTCAAGTGATTACTTAAGTAATCAATACTTAAGTACAAAATCAACTGATTAAGTAATATTAAGTGCATATTCAAGTTGATTTTGCCATGTAATATAATAATAACAGAAGTCATACCCCATTATATTGTCAGATTCCACTCATATTCAAGAGGAATCGTACAAGGGTAAAGGCTATTGATCATTATTTTAAGATTCTGCCTACCATAAACCCTTTTCAAAAACTAGACATGTAAGGGGACCCTTAATAAGAGATAACAGTGAATAGCTGAGAGTTAGGGATGATCTTTTGTAGGTTAGGAATTTTGCCAAAGAGGAATCTAAGCAAAAGAAATTTCCAAGTATTTCATGGAAGTGTCTTTTTAGAGAGATAGAGAGTGGGCTCTCAATTCTGCCAGGCCCAGATAACAAGGAGCCATAGAGGATAACACTACTTGCTCGTTACATAAGAACTTTCTGGTGATTCTTTTCCCCTCTACTGTCTAACAACCTTCACTCGGGCCAAGGCAAAACATCTGTTAGCAAGCCAGGGAAAGGGGTAAATGCTGGGACGAGAAAGAATAAAGCCATCACATTCTCTTCCCTAAAGCCAACTCTGACCCAAGTAAGGGAAGTATTACACTTGAGTGAAAACTGAACAAGCTAAACAACAATGACAACTGCAACAAAAAATAGCTGGACATTGTGATGGGTGCCTGTAGTCATAGCCACTTGGTAGGGTGAGGCACGGAAATTTCTTAAGCCCAAGAGTTTGAGGTTGCTATGAGTTGTGATACCACGGCACTCTACCAAGGGTGGCATAGTGAGACTCTGTCTCAAAAAAAAAAAAAAGGATCCAGCAACCTAAAAGCCTCACATAAAAATACATTTAAAAAAAAGAACCAATATGTATATGTATAAAAAAAGAAGGTAAAGACTCTGTTCTGAGAAGAATCCAATACCTTCTGTAGTCAATCAGTGTCATCTATTCATGAGGGTTCAGATAACTTGATCTGCTTAGGCAGGTCTAGGAAGGTTTCATGGGAAAGGAGATACATGGTATGTGTCCTGGAAAAGAACAAGAGCATAAGTGAGAGAAGAAAGGTATTTTCAAGTACAGACATGGATGCATCAAATTCAAGGACTTCAAAACTTTGGATGACCAGAACATAATGCACATGGTGAGTTCATGGAATAGAGACTAGAGTCAAGACTAAAGTCTAGTCATTAGACTAGACCCTAATTCTGAGGGTCAGAGGAAAATGTTAGAGGCACTTGCACACTTGCACTTAAGAGTCCTCACCAGGCATCAGGAGGAATTCGATATTCTAGGACCTTCATCCCAGAAGCAAGGGCTCTTACGTTTCCTGCTTTCATGACAAAATGGCATCACAGGCCAGGTGTGGTCACTCACACCTGTAATTCTAGCACTGGGAGGCCAAGGTGGGCAGATTGCCTGAGCTCAGGAATTCAAGACTAGCCTGAGTAAGAGTGAGACCATGCCTCTAAAAAAAAATAGCCAGGCAAGGTAATAGGCACCTGTAGACCCAGCTACTTGGGAGCCTGAGGCAAGAGGATCACTTGGAGTTTGAGGTTGCTGTGATCTATGATGCCATGGCACTCTACCAAGGGCAAAAAAGTGAGATTCTGTCTCAAAACAAACAAACAAACAAACAAAAAAAAAACAGCATCATAGGAACAGTGGTAACTACTCCTTAAGTTGATCATGCTTCTTTCTCTGAGCTGCAACACCATGCAGAGGAAGGAGGATGGGTTGAGTGTCAGACCTGGATTCAAATGGTTTTTCTAAGTTATACTCTATACGATATTTTTCCTGGAATGGGAGAATAAGGCTTACCATAGAAAACTAGCATGCAGATGCTGGGACATGCTGCTGTAGAGCTATGCTAGCAAGAATGGTAAGAATGGTGTCTGGAAGACGGGGCCTTCCAGACACAGTTCACTTTCCACCCTCTGCCACACCCATTTTTCTCTCTCTGATTATAACACAAGATTTTTAGTCTTATAGTTGATAGACTATACAGGGAGCTTTTTCTGTTCATAGGAGTAACCTTGGGCTGTGTCAGTCAGGGTAAAACTGTTCACTGCCTTAACCCCATATTCCAATGCAACCACTGGGCAAAGTTCTTACATATTCCTGGAATCAGGGTGGTTCTTAGTCTCTCCCTGAAGCCAGCCTGATACTGGAGTCTAGAAGTCTTCTCAGATCCATTATCTCATTACATATTGACAATCACCCTCTGAAATAAACACCATTATTTCTATTTTACAAATGAGGAAAACCACAAAGGGATTTGAAAGGCAAGGCAAAATGTATTCCATTTCCTTTGATATAATTGCCTAATATTGTCCTTGGCAGGAAAAAAAAAGAAATGACCATTCTTGATGCCTGCCTTTAAAGACAATAGGAAAAGATGAAGGTATTTTGCCAGGAAATAAGATGGTCCAAAATAAAAATCTATCTAATGAGTTTGTCCAGTAAAATAGATATTCTCAGAGTACTAAGTAATAAACACCTGCCTCCAGAGATAAAACATAGGAGGCACAGCTAACGTTATTGCACTTGACTTGACCTCAGCTGAAATAAGCTGAGCACAGGACCACCAAGTAAGAAAGCAGAGCCCTAGTACATGTTAAAATCATCTTGTCTTCCCAAACCAAACCAAAATGACTCTGTTCCATTTTGGTTAACATTATTTTACTGAGAAATCATGTCACTTATACACATTTAGTTATATAAGAAATACAAACACATACATATCCGCACCTTTACTTTTATATATACATGAACATGGATGTTTACACTGTAATATGCCCCAATTAACACAAAGCAGCCTATAAATTTTTTATTTTATTCCAACATAGGTAACCATAGTATGAAAATGCGTAATTTGACCCTCCAACTTCCACCAAAAATGATAAAAAAAAAAAAAAAAAAAAAAATTTGGACTGTGAAATGAGGCATAGAGGGTGCAGCATTTCAGGGTCTGTACCCCTGAATCAAGTAGCTTTCTGATACATCTCAATCCTTCTGTTAGCTCCTGTAGCAGAAAGCGTCAGGGCCTACCTACATCCTTTCAGCCTACCTCAAAGGTCACCTGCAGACTGTACTGCATCACTGTCTGGTTTGGGAGTCTTCCTGGGCCCATGGAAGGCCCGAAGCACCAAGGACTTAATATCCCAGGAGCCACTCTCAACACAGAGATGTGACAGGAGCTGATGAGCAAATCCCCCAGCTTCCTCACCCTCCAGTCAGACAAAATGCGGATGTGCCATCCACACCTCTTACAAGATAACCATCAGGATGGAGCCCCAGGCCCACAGCCCTGACCTGCTTGTTAATCACCCTTTATGGCAGTGGTTCTCAACCTTCCTAATGTTGCAATGTATTTTCATTGTTAAAAGGGGTCGCAACCCACAGGTTGACAACTGCTGCTTTATGGCATTCCCCACCACCCTATTTCACTTCCCCACGTCCTTACTACACTGCCGGAGATCATTGCCCAAATACATTACTCACCCAATCCATTTTTCAGGCTGTGCTTGTACAGCGCTGACTATAAAAACTTCCCTAATTCTAAAATCTCCAAACAAGATCTCCAATCCCTGACATCACACTCTCTCCCACAAGCTCCCTGGACCTCGACATGTTTTCCAAGAAAAATGATCCCCTCGCTGGGCTGCGATGATTTAAATTTTGTGTTTCCTACAGGTCTGCAGAAGGGATTTTGTCATGTATCTAGGGCAGTGCCAGGACAAAGCAGGTGTTCTGGAAATGACTGTTGAATCATCTTGTCTTCCCTCTCCGCCCACACAAACACATCTCTAACACGCCCAGCTTATCCCTGCAACCCTAGTCTTCAGTCTTAAGAAACTGATTGGAGCCTTGTATAGGTGTCATGCCTGGGATCCAAGAGGCCCACGGGAAGCCCACGAGCAAGCTCTGGTAACACGCTTTACTGTAACTGCACACAAGTGGACAAAAGAATAGGGCCCTCCTGCTGGTGTCCCGTGCTGGCTTAACTTGTGCCTGTAAGAAGCCTGCCTCGTTCTGGAGCAAAGAGATGACCCTCCACTGCCACCACTCCCATCAGTTCCCAGGAGCTCCTCCCTTACCCACCCTACATGAGTATCTCTCCCAGCAGTGTTCCTGATTATTCCTAGAGAACATTCCCCCCAGCTGCCTCAGTATGAGGCTGTGTTGAAGCTAGACACAACACTCAGACAAAGCCCCTACACATTCTGCCAATTCATTCAGTGAGCAGGAAAGTTCTCAGGAATAAATCAGAGGCTGCTCCAGCAGCCAGAGGGTGATGCGAGCCCCTCTGCCGCTCACCTCCAGTGCACAGCCCTCCCTGCCTTGCCTGGATCACCCTTGACGCCCATGCCAACAGCCAAGCTTCCACTGTATGGTGGTGTCTCCCCTAATGAACCTCTCAAAAACAGGAACGGCTTGTTCATTCCACATTGATTACACAGTGCCAATTACACATAAGGCATTTTAAATGTATGTTGAATACATGAGTAAGCAGAGCTTTCCACTCCAGTGGGCATAGACCTTAAAATGTACATACCCCTTGGAGAGGGCTCACCGTGATATAAATTCATTCAGAACACTCTGTCTGAATGTGGACAGGCAAAGGGGAACTCCTAAAGGGGAAAAGAAATTGAGAATGGAGAAGCTTGAAGGCAGCAAAGGCCTGATTTGCTTCATTCACACCTTAGCCCTGGGAAGAAGGTGGGAGAATAGGTGGGGAGGATGTTATTTCCCTCAGTGGAGCATTTTTCCCTGTAGTAAGAAGAGTGAGAACTCTGAAGTCAGACAGAATTTGATTTGCAGCCTACTTTTCTGAGGTTTTTCATAAAGGACTCTGAAAATGCCAAAACACAGTAGCAGAGGAGTCCTGGGAAACAAGTTCAGGACAGTCAGTATTTCTGATTGGTAACCAGCCACACTTTGTGGTTTATTTTAAGCCTCTTTGAGGCCAGCAGAGAAATGAACGGGTCATGGCTGCACCGATTACCTCACAGATGAAGCTTGAACAGTGTGGAGAAGAGTGGTTTCTATTTGTAGACTCAGTTTAAGAAATTGCTTAGGAACTTTCCTGGCAGGTATTGGTAGGAACCCGGTTAGGAGATAACTGCGGGTAGGGATTTTTTAATGAGCTTTAGAGCAAACACCATAAAGAAAGACAGTATCACAACGAAAGAGGGATGCTGGTGTTCCAGCACACCTGCTGGAGACTGGACCTGGCGGGCAGCATGCAGAGCTGGCATCCAGACATTCTTGAGTTTCCCACACATTTGGCAGCATGAGCGAAGCTGCATTCAAGCCCTGGCCTGGGTGTCATGGAAACCAAGTTTCATATGAAGGTTCATCCAAGAGCTCCTAATCTACTGTCTACAGCGAGCTCCTTACCCATTCTCCGTCTGTTTCCTTTTCTACATTTCAATGTGGGAGGTGATCTTCCTTTTTTTAAGAATGTGAAAAAAGTGGGCGCTTCCAGAGCACTCACTCGGTGTCAGTCTCATCCTGGGCGTGCCACATGAATTATTCCATTGAATCTTCACAGAAAAACCGAAGTAGTTAGGTAGGGTCAAGAAGTAAATAGCAGGGAGAATTCAGTGAGAAGAGCAGAAGCCACTCAAGGTATTTTAGCACAAATAGATTTAATACAAAAATCTATTCATTACAAGGCAGGGAGTAAAGGCCAGTGAAAATGACAACTGGCTTTGAAGGAATCAGAAAACTGGAGCCCAGGGAAGCCCTGCCGACTCTCATCTTCCTGCTGTGTTGAAGGCGGGGTCCCCAGAACTTCACCTGGCAGCCACGGCAAACCTTGCATTCACTGTACATCCATGTGGCTACTTACCACAATACATCTTCCAGGCCGGCATAAGAAACTAAACCAGAACCTTGTTGACCTGAGGGCCTGGAAAATGTAGTTGGCAGCCTCCCCACTCCTGCAAAACAAGGACTAGCTTGGAATCAACAGCCACTATCCAGCACTGAGAAATATTCTTGTGTTCGTCTTATTGTTGAGGCAACTGATACTTCGAGAAGATAGTAACTTCAACCTCCTTCTGCTTGTTTGTGGTGGGGATGATATACTAATAGACCTGGGTCCCTCTGCCTCCAAAAGCAAGGAGAATGAATGGAGTTTGGAATAACATTGAAGGCACCTGCATGCAGAGAAGACAGTTCTATGCTTGGGCTGCTGCTCATCCACCAACCCCACCAGCATGAGGGAAATGGATAAGAAAGGTTTCCCTGCTGTCCACCTACACAAAAGTCTGTGTTTGTCCTTAGTAATTAGAAAAAGTCTGAATATTAATGTTAATCTCAAAAAACAGAACTTAAGGCATAATCAAGGGAATGCATTCAAAACCGCAGTGAGATACTCACCCCGCAGACTAGCAAACGTGAAGAGTTAGTGAGCATGTGGAAGAGCCACACCAAATCTCAGATAGATACATTTTCTGTGACTGCTCTCGTGCCACAACACTGAACTTGAATAGTCATGAAAGGCAGTCTGACTTGCAAAGCCTACTGGCCATTGACAAAATGTTTTCTGACTCCTGCTTAAGAATACGGTTGAACTTTCCTCTCCTGGCTTTGACCTGGATCTTGCCTATCTCCTATAAACTTCCTACCGCAGACTCAATTCCACACATCTGTACTCTGACCTCAGGCATGGTGACTAATGAAGCAATACAACCTATGTCCTTGGACTAGAGAGATCAGGAAATCAAGTCCACTGTCTGCTGGTTGTTTCTCATCGTGGCCACAAAGGTGGATACATCATGTGCCCAAGCCATTCCTGATCAAGGCAGTGCATGTAATAGCAGACTCTGGCACTAAGGCCTCACTGTCTCCTATTAGAAATTTCCAGTAGAATAGAATGTGATGACCTCATTCTGAAACAGAATATGTGAAAACATAGCAAATATGCCAGTGTTACATAGCTGTAAATATACAGAAAGATAAGTATTAACTATCAACATGATCTGGCCATTAAAAATGTCTTAAGTCTCTTGACTATTATCTACTTTATCCTCCTAAGTAAGACAAAGCCATTGCAGCAATTCCGTGAAGTCATATAATTCTCTCCCCAGGGAGAGATGTAACAGCTGATGTAAAATAAGCATCTATTTTTTATGTCATCCCAATTCTGCTGACTTTGTCCTCGTGAACCCACCTGCCCAAGACACCACACCTACTTCAAAGTTCTAAATGAGAAATCTTCTAATCAGGGGGAAAGGTGCCACAAAGACAAAGACGGGGGCGGGGGAAATGAACCAGAAAGAATGCAAAGACAAGGAATTTCAGCAAATCACCTGTTCCCACCTAGGGAAGGGGAAAAAACAAAAAAAGCCAGAGTGCCCTCCTTTGTGTGCTATTTTGGTCACATGTGATTAATAGCCTGTCACACTGTCAGGAGAATCCAGACTCCATCAAATCACCACATGGCAGCTCTGCACACTAAAGCAGGGCACGTTTTTGCACAAAATGCGCCAGAGGGATGCGCTGTGTGTGTGTGTGTGTGTGTGTGTGTGTGTGTATAGAATACATACCTGCCACTTACATCCCTTGATCCTGAAATCCTGCTGAAATTTCTCTCCCTACACACACCGCCAGAGTGTGTGTGTGCTGGGGGGAGGTGTGTGTGTGTTTCCCATTTCATTCAGCAAGCAGCTGCGAAAGCTGTTATCCTGCCTGCCCAGCGACAGAAAAGGATCTGGTAAGTGTTTAATGAGGGGGAGGTGTGATAAAAGGGATAGTGCAGATAAATTGGGTAACTTGGAAAAAAAGGAGATAAGATAATGAATGTGTTGCCATGGAAACCAGGTCATCGTCATAATTTAATACTGCTCTCTATAACATTCTGTATTTTGAGAAATGGGCAAACCCTATATTTTTCACTCATAAATGTTATCTTTATAGAGATATAAACAGTCTAGTCAGGGTACTTTAGTTCCCCACCCATTAGTAAAGCAATACATAAATGAGATATAAAACATGCCCTCCAGAATAGAAGAATGCAAAAACTCTTTGTGAATCCTGAAAGGACTCTCTGTGACTTATTTTTGTTCCTCATTAAATTGGCTGTCACATTTCTCTTTACTTCTCATAAACATCCTATCTTCCAAGCCTGCTTTTTAATAAATATGCACAGGAGAACACTCAAGAAATTGATACATTTCTGTAAAGTTTGACTTCCTAACCAAGTGCACACAAACTGTATCAAAAGAGCCCTTCAAATAATCATCCCTGAAAGTTTCTGGGCTGGCTGATTCCTCAGGGAAAATCTGTTTATAACTCCTCCTTTGACACACTGAAGTAAAGGTAATTTTAAAGTGCTAAAATACTAAAACATAAATAAAAATACAAATTTGTATAGATCAGCATGGAACCGGGTGATACAGTGCGTATTCCCAGCTCTCGATGTCCTGTATGCACCAGTGGGACCAAACTTTCACTGTGCTTCTTGGTAGTCAAAGCAAAAGGTAAAGCACAAAAATATTTATAAATGAATAAAATAAAGCATCCTTCACAATAAGTCAAGCTTTTCTTAGAACTTAGTGTTGAAAGAAATGTATCAGTTGTTGTTCACAGTAACCTAATCACAAATGCAGTGATAGGTTTTATTAGGACATTTACGTATAAAAGCACTGTGCAAGCCTGTGAAAGCAATCTTGAAGGTTAGAGAGAGACGTAATAAAGGAGAGGGGAAGGGAGGGCATACAGAGCATTTTGATTTCTCCTGCTTAATCCTAGAATTATAATACTTTCAAGGAGTATTCACTCACTTCCAAATCTCTTATTTCAGCTAAACTTTAGGGAAGCATTTGAAAGCATACTAGGCTTTACCCTCTGATCCACTACTGCAGATCTACTCGGGTTTGATGAAAATATATAGACCAGATCGACAACTTGTATGAAAAAGGAGAGGAAGTTCAAGACTCTCCAACCAACTTCCAGATGATGGTGTTATTGCAAAGGCATTATTACAATGCAACAAACTCTAAGATAACTCTGAAGAGTTCACAGTTCACTGCGTCATCCTGGAGAACTTGGTCCCATTCATACTCTAGCAAAGGCAGAGACCATTCATGCTCCTCACATCTTTACGCCTTCTCTACACCTCCGAGATTCCCAGATTCCTTTACAGTTAGATTTGGGTTACATGACTAAGCTCTAACCAAAGGAATGTTGGCAAAAATAACTTAAGCCCTTAAAAAAATCCAAGGTGATCTTCCAGTTTGCTCTCTTCTCAGAGACCTTGTGTCCCAGAGACAGTGGTTCCACCCAGCTGTGACATAAAGAAGAATGAACTTTAATCATGCTAAGCCTCTGAGATTTCATTTACCTAGTGTGAGGGTAAGCATCAATTACAAAGATGACTAACAAAACACTAGACAAAAACATCCTTTCGCATGTAATTTATCACTTTTAAATCCTGTTTTATTAATTTCATTACAATGTAATACATTTTTAGTTTTAAAATGTTTGTAAAAATATAGACAAGATATAACTACTGAACTATCTTCATAGATACAATCTCTTGTTCTTCCTATCTCTCTTCCCTGCTCCCTTCTTTCCCCCTTCTCCTCCTGTCTTCTTAACATAAAGAGATATAAAATAGAGAAAAAGAGAGATAAACAGCAGATCTGCCAGATACAGATAAATAAGTAGACAGTATAAAGGCAGACAGACACCATTCTTAGTTATGTTAGATATGCTTCTGTAAGTTTCAGATGGGCATGATCTTCACATAACCTCAGCAGGTGACAGGATAAAGGCCACTCTTGTTAATTTATAAATGTTGGCCTTGAGTGCTAAGAGATCAACGGTTAGAAAGTGGTAGGAGAGTGTTTCAGCTCAATAGTTCTACTTTAGAGCCTGCATCTGAATCACCACTCTCTACTGCCTTCAGTGAATTGATTACCTTTCATTCACTTAGCCAATTTTTCCAACACCAATTTTTGCTTAACTAGTAAGGTAAGTGATAGGTCATTGTTGTTTCTTTCCTGTTTCCTGACAACTTGTGTTTCCTTTTCTGTTGATTGCCTGTGTTCTTTAAGGATACTTATCTATTTATTGATTTGTAAGAGCTCTTGATATATTAAAGATATTACCCTTGTACCTGCTTAGTTTCTTCAAAAGTGTTTTCCTGGTACTCTTTTTATGGTGATTTTTCTTTATTTTATTTTCTTCCAAATTTTTCTTCATAATTTCCATCATGGTTTTAAAGCTATTGTTTACTCTGAAAATTGACATAAGTATGCACTTATGCTTTCCATGGATGCTAATTGTTTAATTTTTTATTACCTTTATAACTTTTTTCTACTTGAGAGTTATGCTTATACATGTATAAAGCCATTGGATCCTCCTTAATTTTATTTCCTTTATTATTTGTATTTTGCACAAATAGTTTCCCTAACAATATTAATGAATATCTATGTTTTATCCTACTGATTTTAAATGCTGTATTTTTATATATTGTATAAATTATGATATACTACAATATATTTATATATTGCATAAATTATGTATTTCTGTATAAGAAAAGTAGACAATCTTGACAATCTTGATTCATCAAGAAAATCACTCTAGTGTTTGCATTTTAAATATAGTGCTGAGTACTTGGTCAGATATATATTTATTATAGGTAGAAACTATTCTTATAATCCTGTTTTACTTATAATTTACTTTAATCAGGAATAGACAGTGATAAAGCCTTCTCTTACTAACATAATGAATTATCAAAATATATATTTTTATTAATGAGCCATCATTAAATTGCTGGACTAACACCTACTGAGTCATAGCATGTAATTTCTTTAATATACTAGATTTTACACAGTCATCATTTGTTAAGAATTTTGCATTTCCATTTCGAAGAGAGATTGATCTATAGTTCTCTGTAGTGAAGCTAATTATAAGAAATAAAGGAGGGGAAACTCGACTTTTATTCTCAAATATTTCAAGTGGCACAAGAATTTGGGGTTATATAATGGTTTTAAAGAACTCATCCCTAAAGCTTTATGGATTCAATAGCATTTTAAGGGTTATTTTTCAGTTTTTTTCCTATTTCTTCTATAATTGTTTTTTATATTGCCCCTTAAAATTACTCTTTCATCCATGTATTTACCTGTATTACATATATTGGAATAAATTCCACTTTTTCTGTTACATGTATTTATGTACATACAAATAAGTATTTAGTTATAGCTCTATGATCATTCCTAATAAAGTATATGGTTATTTACTTTTATTTCTCTGATCATTTTATGAGATTTTTTTCTATTTTATTGGTCTTAATTCTTTAAAAACACACACACACACACAAAAATGGTGTGGCACCTGCGGCTCAGTGGATAGGGCGCTGGCCCCATATACCGAGGGTGGCAGGTTCAAACCCAGCCCCTACCAAACTGCAACAAAAAAATAGCTGACCGTTGTGGCGGGCGTCTGTAGTCCAACCTACTCAGGAGGCTGAGGCAAGAGAATCACTTAAGCCCAGGAGTTGGAGTTTGCTGTGAGCTGTGTGACACCACAGCACTCTACCGAGGCCAATAAAGTGAGACTCTGTCTCTTCAAAAACAAAAAACAAAAAACAGACTCCTGTATTAATTTTTATTTTCACATATTAATTTATTCACTTCTTCCACAGATAGACATGATTACAACCATTAAATACAATTCACTATTGATTTTCTTTATTCTGTTATCTACTTAATACTTAAAATACAGCATTCTCCCATTACCTGGATTTTTCCATTTCTTTTGTATTTTAATTTCTATATAATTTATTAGCTAAAATTTTATGATGGTTACATTTTCTTTTGGATTTTGCCATAAGCCATGTAGACTTGGTCCCCATTGCACATTTAATGTCTTTTTCCAAAGTTTTACTTTTTCTGATAACAATCCTGTTTCCATTTATTTAAAACTGCATGTAAATATGTCCTTCCCCTCATGTTTAAGCTTATTTTATTTTTAGGGGTATGTTATGGTCTAAATGTGTCCCCCCAAATTCATGTGTCAGAAATGTAATCCCTAATGCAACAGTCTTGGCAGGTGAGGCCTCATCAAAGGTGTCTCTCACAACTGGATGAACGCTACTAGAAAAAGAGCTGTGGGAGTGGGTGCGTTCTCTTCCCCTCTTCTGTCATGTGAGGATCCCCTTTTGCCCTTTGCCTTTGTTTGTTTGTTTGAGTATACATTAAGAAAGCCCTTGCCTGTAGTCCCAGCTACTCAGGAGGCTAAGGCAAGAGAATTGTCTAAGCCCAAGAGCTGGAGGTTGCTGTGAGCTGTGACGCCATGGCACTCTACCAAGGGTGACATAGTGAAACTCTGTCTCAAAAAAAAAAAAAAAAAAAAAAAAAAAAGATGGAAAGAAAGCCCTTACCAAATGTCAAACTTTTGATCTTGGACTTCCCAGACTCCAGAAGTGTAGGAAATAATTCCCATTCTCTGTAGATTACTTAGTCTCAGGTATTAGGTTACAGCATCAAAAAATGGACAAAGACAGGGTATCTACTGGATAACTCATATAGCTAGATTTCATGTTATTCCTGAAGTTTTCACATTTACATTTGACAGACTTCAGGCTCTTAAACATTCCACATTATCCTGTGACACAATTTTAAAATGTGGAAAATAGCAATTAAAATCAGAATAGAAATTCACACTTAAGTCTCTGTAGGCACATATTTCCACACATGCGTGTTTGTAAGCAATTATCCATGTGTGCACACATGTGGGTGAGTACATGCATGTATATGCCATATGTGTACAGTCTTTAACTAAAAATGACCAAAGACATGGAAAGATGACCAAACCAATAAAGACCAACACACACACACACACACACACACACTATCTCCTGGGGAATGTTCATTAGCTTCTGGATTCTTTGAAAAGAATTGCGGGCAGCAGAACAGGTATAGCCAGGTCCCATTAAATATGGTGAGCTGTCATATTTCTTACAAAGGTGGTGAAATAAGGGCAGCATGGGAGAGGCAAGCTCAGGAGAGTCACAAGATAGGTGAAAGCTAATTTAAATAAAAGATTGAAATTGAGACGTAATGATATGGGTAACACTTCCAAGACCCACAGAATTTTGCTTTACGTCCTTATGCATATGAGTCTCTAGCAGTACTAGCTGAATAAACAATTACATCTTGCCTGAGTCTTAGAATAAACATATTTATAGCAGTGTCATATTTCAATCAACTTCATTCTGGATCTCAGAATAAATACTTCATGTTGAAAGGCATATACTGGCTATCATTCCTGACTGCCTGAACCCCACAAAACCCTCCTTTCCAAGTACTGTGCTCGGCCAGCCCAACTGAGCTACCTAATCAAACTGAGCCAGGGCCCCCAAAGGACCTTGCCCAACACAGGGTCCTAGCCAACTGCCAGATCCTGGTGACTGGGATAAGTCAATCATCTGCTTTTTCAAAAGAATGGCGAAAACCATATCTTGCCAGAAAGAAGAGGTGAAATCTGGACTTTCTGAAATGTGTTACTGAAACATGCTATTTTGGAATTCTCTATGCCACTGAGAAATTCTCTCTCCTTCCCACAGAGGAAGACCCATAAGTGGAAAGACTGGGAGCCAGAAGCAACATGCTCCCCACTCATTCATCCAAACTGGAAACAGATCCAAAAGAGTTATATGACTTTTTTTCCTCCAGAAAGGTATAAAAATGCCTTTCTTTTAAAAGTAAAAACATTTCAATACAGCTCTGGGATGCTCACATGGGTCTTTGAAAGTGAGTTCAATTCACTGCCTTCATTAAGAAGTGTTTAGATTTCTTGGGCATCCTTTATTACACTTTTTATGGTCTATAAGTTAAACTTACCTGCCCCATCAGCACACACCAATAGGTGTCAAGAAAAATGCTTAAATACATTTCAGATGTAAATAGCCATCTTGGGATGAAAGCATTATGAGTAAAGAGCCGTCCTTACACACCTGTTGCCTCCTGAGGACAGCTGTTCTCACAGTCCACTGAGATCTTATTGGCAGGTGCCCTAAAGACCTAGGAGAGAATCCTCAGTGATGCTAGTCCATCTCATCTGCATCATGTTACTGGCAGCCTGAGGTGGTAGCATGTTGCCATGGACAAGTTCCAAGAGGCCCCTAAATACTTCATCAAGAACTACTTTGCATAGCAGTCTCTCCATCTTAATTGTTTTATTATATACACAGTGTAGTCAATGTGAAAACCAAGAAATATGATAAACAAAGAATAAATGAGGCATGGGTGTTCCATGCAGGTCTCATCAAAACATAATAAAACCCAACCATTAAAGAGGTTTCGGTGCACTACTTCCTCCTTCAGCAGATTTTTATGGCCCCCTTACACCAACATTCACAAAACAGGAAGAATTGGAAAGCCAAATGCATATTGCCTAATGCCGCCCAACTAGCAGGCCCTGGAGGAAGGAGGGGTTGTATTTTCCCAGGGAAGTAGCTATAGAGACACTCTTTTTTTGGCTTTCCCGAGTGAGCATATACGTAGCAACTTCACATGCCAAAAGTACAGATGGGTGACTGCCAAATGTCTCACACAAAGCCTGACTTGTTACCTCATGTTTGTGTTCTCATCTCTCTTCTGAAGTTAGAGCCCCTTTATAGCTACACAAAGCCCTCCAGTTTCCTTGAACCCCCGCCACTGCACAATTCTGATACACAGCTTTATCCCAGCTTTGAAACACCATGGTCAGTTTCCAAAATTCTGGTATAACACAAAGACATTGTGTTATAGCGTTTGACCTAGATATTAATTATGCATGGCTGTTTCTCCCATGCAGTCTGCAAGCTGTGCTTGGTTAGGTGAGATGCTTCAGGGAGAAAGTTTGCGTGTTGGACGGCAGACCCAAACACATCAGCCTCAGTGTTCCTCCAGCTGAGTTGCTACTGATCCACACATCTGCAATGAGCATGTCAGTCCTCTCATGAAGCCTATTCATCTTGGCTAAGATAGAGCTAACACATGTAGGTCACATGAAAGTATAACTAGTATTCAAGTAACTAAATTCATTAATGGAAAGTTTTATCTCCTCTCTGATATTGAATAGTGAGACATTTTCTCTCTCAAAAAGATAACAAGATGAGAATTTCTGATCTGGAGTCTTTCATCTTGAAAGCCCATTACTCAATTACCTCTAAAAAGGAAACCTTTGTGAATGAAGCCATGTGTCAACAGGGTTACTGATATTCATGTTTCAGGAGTGAATGAGGTCACTATACAAAGTTTGTTACAAAACTTGAGGAAAAGGGTAAAAACAAAAATTTTGTAGGTTCTTCTTTGTTTTTAGTATGATCAGCAACAACACAAACAATGTGCAAGCTCTAAAAGTCACAAACATGAATGCAGAAAAATATAAATAGCCAGAGCCATTTCCAGCTAAGGAATAATCAAGCAGTGATCACCTGACATTGTGCAACTGTAGGGCTCTAGGGTATCTCTCAGAGAGGATGGATTGCTTGTCTTTGGAAGGCTTTCTTTCTGTTGAAGAAAGAGCTATAGGATAATCATCAGTGTTTACAGCTAAGAATGGAGTCTCTCTATAGCTTGATTTTGTTTACACAGGTCCTCAGTGAAGGTTAACAGGAGGTATAAAATGATACTGCACACAGCCTTATTGCACCCCAGTATTGAGGACATCAAAGTGCTGAATAGAATAAAAGGCATAGAAAAAAAAAAAAAGAAAGGCATTCACAACAGTGTGGATCCAATCCCTAACAACAACACTCTGCTCTTACCAGCAATTTTTTTAGGTCAAATTGTAATCAAAGAAAGTGGCTCACTTAACGTTTATTTAACAACATTAGGTGATCGGTATTTCTAGAATGATCAGACAAATGCCAGCACTCCATCAAGCTCTAGTGCTGCTTACCCTAAGTTGTCTTGAAAAAGAAGTCATAAAATTTAAGTTCAGCTTTCCAAGCTCAATTTTTCATTGTGATATTTAATTGCCAAAAAACAACTATTTGAGAAACCTATAAAGAGAATTTTGGATGTATAGTAAAAAGGGAAAATAAGCAGTTTAGAAAGCTGTTTACCACTACTGCAACATTCAGGAAAATATACTTATTTTAGACAGGAAAAAAAAATTGAGACCCAGAAAAGAGAAAGCTTGTATTGAAAAATGCAGAATTAAAGTCTTTGGAAATCCAGAACATGAATTGGAATGATATGAATGGAGTTTGCTAAAAACCATCTGCCAGAATGGCTAAAATTAAAAAGAGAACCAATAGCAAGTGAGGGTAACAATGTGGAAAACTGAGAACTCTCCTAGCATCTGCTGCTGGTGGGAATGCAAATTGGTACAACCAGCTTGGAAAACTGTTGGACAGTTAACTACTGAAGTTGAGCAAGTGCCTGTTCTATGACTCAGCAATTCCACTTTTACAAAAGTATACAAAGAAATGGATATAAACATGTTGTTCAATGAAAGACATACTAGAATGTTAACACCATCATTCATAACTCTCAAAACCTGGAAACATTCCAAAGTTCATTAATTTATTAATAAATTATAATCATAAAATGGTTGTATGTGATATAAACAATGTGATATAAAGTATATGATAAAAATAATGAATAAGAAACTATACACAGCAACATGGATAAAACTTATTTATGTATTATTGAAAATTGAAACAAAAGATTATAGATTTTCATACCATTAATTCCATTTATATAAAGTTAAAAATCAAGCAGAACTAATCTCTTGTGTTGAAAGTTAAAACACTGAATACCTATTGACAGAGGCATAAGAGAGACTTTTGGAACTCGAGTAAGGTTGGACTTTTTAAACTAAGCCTTATTTACATAGATGTGTTCAGTTCGGGAAAATTGATCAAGTTACACATTCAAAAATTGAGCACTTTTTTTGGTATATATGCAAAATTTCTATAAGATCTTGACTTTGAAAATTAATTATAGAGATGGTGATGGATATAGAAGATAAAGAAAATTCATTCCACATAAAATTGTTCTTACAGCACTAAAAACAGTACAAGAATTCAATTATTGAATAAAGAAAATTTTCTAGACATAAAGAATTAAATTTGCAGACAAAAAGAGTAGTGACCCCCCTTTTCTTCAGAAAAAAATAAATAATGATAAGTACCATGATTATATTCTTCCAAAGTTATTGAAATCCAAGGTTAAAGAATCACCTTGGGAATTTTACCTTTTGGTAATGGTGAATTATGCAATTCAGAGCAACCCTTCCATTGAGGATACCTAGTAGAAAAGCTGGACAAAATACTTTTGAAAAAATACTTGTAAGGCACTGAAAAGCTAATAACATAGTAAAGAATTACTATCACAAGAATGGGGAAAGTCAAAGATACAAGGAGGTGAGCCTCCATGAAAAGCCACATCAGTGGACAGTGTTGGCAAGGAGCTATTTCTTGACCTAGGTGGGTAATACATAGGCACTTGTTTTATGTTCTGTGGATTTTTCTACATATGTGATAATTCACAACACTGTGATTAAAAAGGAAATACCAACCCACCACTCAAATAGAAAAAAATGAGTTGATCTTAGGTTTATCCAAAGTAATACTATCAATGCCAGAAATCAGTAGATAATAGTTTTAAATGTCCTGAGTAAATAATATCATCCTATATGTATTCCTTCAAGTATAAAGTGTAAAAGCAACTAATATACATTCTTTAGTATGCAATAACTTACCAAAGCTGACACTTGTGGGTCTTTCTTGTTAAAACTACTAGAGGATGAAATTCTGCCAGCAAATACACATATCAAAGTACAAACAATAGGAAGGAGAATCACAGAACAAGGACTGATGGTTATCACTAAAATCATTTAAATGTAAAACTTAGTCTAAGCAACTGTCAAAATTATGACATTACCAGTTCCCTAAACTTCACTGTAAATTTATTTCTGCTAAATTAAAGGATTATGTTTAATATGTTCAGTAAAAATAGCTTTATGATTCCAATCTTAATATTTTGTTCTTTCTCTCTTTGTCCCCCTCCCTCTTCCTTCCCTCTTCCCCTCCCTCTTCCCCTCCCTCTCCCCATCCCCTTTCTCCCTCCCTCATCCTCCTCCCCCTTCTTCCTTCCTCTCCCCCTCCCTCACCCCTCCCTCTCCATCTCTCTTCCCTCCCCTCTCTCTGTATTTGTGTGTGTGTGTATGTGTGTGTGTGCGTGTGTGTGGATATCTACATATACTGATCAAAGCATACGACTGGGGAAAGTAAGCCCTATTCAATAACTGGTGCTAGGAATACTGGAAAGCAACATGCAGAAGAATGAAATAGGGCCTCTAGCTCTCACTATATATAAAAATTAATTGAATACGGATAAAAGATTTAAATCTAAGGCATGAAACCACAAACATTCTAGAAGAAATCATGGGAGAAACTCTTCTAGACATCAGCCTAGTCAAAGAAATTTATGACTAAGACCCCAAAGGCAATTTTTACTTCTTTGAGATATCTCCATAGTCCTTTCCATAGAAGTTACACTAGTTTGCAATCCCACCAACGGTGAAAGAGTGTTTCTTTTTCTCCACATTCATCCCAGCATCTGTTCCTTTAGGACTTTTTGATATGAACCATTCTGATTGGAGTTCGGCAATATCTCATTGCGGTCTTGATTTGCGTTTCCCTCATGATTAGAGATGTTGAGCATTTTCTTCATGCGTTTGTTGGCTATTAGACTATCTTCCTTTGCAAAGTTTCTGCTCATGTCTTTTGCCCACTGTTTAGTGGGGTTGTTTGATTTCTTTTTTTATTTGCTTGCGTTCTTTGTAGAGTCTAGTTACCAGTCCTTCAGTGCTTTATTAGACATATTGCATTCAATTTTTTTTTTCCATTCTGTAGATTGTCTATTTACTCTATTGTTTGTGTTCTTGGCTATACAGAAACTTTTAAATTTAATCAGGTCCCCTTTATTTTTATTTTTGTTATTGCTGTGATTGCTATTGATCCAATACTTTCTTCTAAAATTCTTATACTTTCAGGCATAGGTTTAAGTCCTTCATCCATTGTGAATTAATTTTTGTGAGTGGTGAGAGGCAATCCCACTACTAGGCATTTACCCAAAGGAAAAAAAAAGACATTTTACCAAAAAGACTCATGCACTCAAATGTTTATGACATTACAATTCACAATTGCAAAGATGTGGAAACAATCCAAGTGACCATGAGTAAATTAATAAAATGTAGTATATGTATACCATGGAGCACCATTTAGCCATAAAGAAAATGGTGATCTAGTATCTTTTGTAATAGCATGGATGAAACATAAGACCATTCTTCTAAGTGAAATATCACAAGAATGGAAAAAGAGACATGACATGTACTCAATACTCAACTGGAATTATCACTTATGTCCACATATGGAAGTAAAATTCAATGGAAATCTAGTAGAAGGAAGAAGAGGAGGGGGAGGGTAAACCCACATCAATGGGTATATACATATATATATATATATAGTATTTATATATATAGTATATATATAGTATTTATATATAGTATATATATATAGTATTTATATATATAGTATATACATATATATACTATGAAGTATTACTCAGCCATAAAAAGGAATGATATTGATATATATATATACATATTTATATATGTGTGTGTATATATGTAAACACACACACTACACTTTTTTTATCCATTCATGAATTGATAGACATAGAGGTTGATTTTATATATATATATTTATATATATATATGTATATATATTAGTATATATGTATATACTATACATATAAATGCTATATATATATATAGCATTTATATATAAAGCATATATATATATTAGTATATATATTAGTATATATGTATATACTATACATACAAAGGAGATATATATATATATATATATATATATATATATATATATAATGAAATATTACTCAGCCATAAAAAGGAATAAAATAATGTATTCTGCAGAAACTTGGATGGAACCGTAGACAATCAATTAACCTAACCATCAATTCTCCAGGAATGGAGAATCAAACACCATAGGTTCTCAGCAGCAAGAGGGAGCTAAATGATGGGCACACAATGGCTAAAAGTAATATAAAGGGAGTGAGAAACCAAGAAAGGGGAAGGGCAGGAGTGTGGGATAAAGATTTAGCTATTGTTTACACTCACTATTCTAGTGAGGGGCACACCAAGAGCCCCGAATTAAGCATTATACAAGGTATCCATGTAAGAAAAACATTCATATCCCCTTAATTAATAGTTTTAAAATAACAACAAAAGAAGAGGGAAATTTCTTTTAAAGTTGTATCTAAAATTCTGTTTACAAATATTAAAAAATGTTGTTTCTAAATGATGGAATTTTAGGTAATTTCTTCCTTTTGAAATGCCCCATTTTCTTGTATTTTTAAATTTTTAAATGAACATATATGTTTATGAAAAATAATAGTCATTCTTTAAAAAGTAAAAAATAAACAGGGAACAGTATGCACAAAAATAAAGTATGCGCACAAAAGTCAGGTAAGAAAGTGTGTTTCCCTTAGCAACACTGAAGGAGATATTTAAACATAATCAGCATTCAATGAACACATAATTTAGCAATCAACAAATAACTGACAGCTTGTAAATTATTCATATTTTAATTTTTTGACTGTTTACTCTTTTCAAATATTTATTTCTTCCTTTAAAATAAACATATTCATTCAGGAGTCTTAAATTAAAAAGGAAGAAAATTTGTTATCAAACTAAGTTGAAATTACATACTAGAAATTTAGGTTCAACAGAAGGAAGAAAGTTCCTATAGTAAAAAATATTTAAACCTATCTTAAACATTTAGAGTACTATATACTTTATTAAATTCAATTTCTATAGGACTACAGTTTCTATCTTAAAATCATCTTCTCTGCTTCCCCTGTATTTCCCCTCTGAACACATCCAGTCTTCTTTTGAAACAAGCCAACAGCTACTGTCACCTTTGATGTTCTCTTCTTTACTGCACATAACATCCAGACAGGGGCTGCTTTCATAACTCTACCTCTGAAAGATCAAACTTACCTTTCAATCTAGCCATCTCTATTGCCTCCAAAGTCAAGCCTTGATTACATATAATCCAAACTGGCTACGTATTTAGCCTCTTTGCCTCTACTCTCACCACACTCATTTCTTCCTTTAAATATTCATGTAACATATAAATGTTTTGATAAGGGGTTAATCTGATAAGGGGTTAACATCCAAAATATATAAGGAATTCAAAAAACTTACTAGTAAGAAAACAAATATTAATGGCTCGGCACCTGCATCTCAGTGGTTAGGGTTCCGGCCACATACACAGGGCTGGAGGGTTCAAACCCAACCCAGGCCTGCTTAACAACAATGACAACTACAACAACAACAAAAAATAACTGGGTATTGTGGTAGGCGCCTGTAGTCCCAGCTACTTGGAAGGCTGAGGCAAGAGAATCTCTTAAGCCCAAGAGTTTGAGGTTGCTGTGAGCTGTGACGCCACAACACTCTACCTAGGGTGACATAAGACTCTGTCTCAAAAAAAGAAAAAAGGAAACAAATATTAAAAAAAAAAACAAAAAAAAACGGACAAGAGACTTGGATAGATGTTTCTCGAAAGAAGACATACAAATAACCAACAAGTATATGAAAAGATTCTCAGTAGTGCTAATTATCAGGGAAATGCAAATCAAAACCACAATGAGCTGTCTTTGGACAATTGTTAGAACAGTTATTAATGAAATGATAAAAAATAACAAGTGTAGATAGGATGTGGAGAAAAGAGAAGTCTTGCACACTATTGGTGGGAAAGTAAATTAGTGAAGTCATTATGGAAAACTGTATAAAGTTTCATCAAAAATTTTAAAACAGAACTACAATATGATCTAACAATTTAACTACTGAGTATAATATCCAAATAATATAAAATTAGTATGTCAAAGAGATATCTGTACTCCTAGGTTCATTATTCACAATAGCCAAGATACAAAATCAACCTAAGTACCCGTCAACAGGTGAATAGATTTTTTAAAATGTGGTGTAGTTACAAAATGTAATACTATTCAGCCTTTAAAAATGAAGGAAATTGGGCGGCGCCTGTGGCTCAAAGGTGTAGAGCGCTGGTCCCATATGCTGGAGGTGGCGGGTTCAAACCCAGCCGCGGCCAAAAAGTCTGCAAAAAAAAAAAGAAAGAAAGAAAAGAAAAGAAAAATAAAGGAAATTCTGTCACATGCAACAATTTAGATGAACCTGGGAAGACATTATGGTAAGTGAAATAAGCAAGGCACAGAAAGACAGGTACCACACGATCTCACCTATGTGTGGAGTGTAAAAGAAATAAAACTAACAGAGTAAAACAGTGGCTACTAGAGGCTGGAGGGTGGAAGGGATTAGGGAGATATTGGTCATAGGGGACAAAATTTCAATAGGTTTCTATTTTAATAGGAATGGGTTTGAGAAATTAATTGTATTAATACATCATGGGGACTACTGTTAATAACAATATATTGTATACTTGATAATTGCCAAAAGAGTAAATTTTAAGTGTTATGAATGTAAAAAATAAGTATGTGAGGTAACATACATGTTAACTAACTTGATTTAGTCTTCCCAGGTTCATCTAAATTGTTGCATGTGACAGAATTTCCTTTATTTTTCTTTTCTTTTCTTTCTTTCTTTTTTTTTTTGCAGACTTTTTGGCCGCGGCTGGGTTTGAACCCGCCACCTCCAGCTAAATCAAGTTAGTATACATTCACAATGTATACACATATCAAAACATCATGCTGCACATGATTACATAAAATTAAACTCTACAGCATGCCCTATTTGAGAACCACCAAAAAAAGGCTTATAACTCCTTATGTCCAAAGCCCTGGTCTTTTGGGCTAGAGTATCCAAAAACACTTACGTTGACCAAGCTGACACTAGAAACAGTGCAAAGAATGTTGCTAACTAATCATATGAATCAGGACATGGTTATCAAACATTATTATGAACAGCCACAGAGGAGAAAGGGTAAGGCAAGACTATCACAGTTGTCTGTGGCTGCTGAAGCTATGTGATAAATATCAGCAAGACCACAGCAAGGGCAGAAGTCAGTAATGAGTCTCAAGTCTGTGGTAGCTGCCCTGGGATCCAACAGGGAGGAGGCATTGAGTCTGAAAATCCAGCCAGAATTCTACTTGAAGGATTCTTTTCACTGAAGGTAGCAATGCTGCCACCACCTGGTTGGCATAGACGGTGTACCTGGGGTTACCTAGCAGTGGTTCTCAACCTTCCTAACACTGTGACCCTTTAATACAGTTCCTCATGAAGTGGTGACCCCCAATCATAAAATCATTTTTGTTGCTGCTTCATAACTGTAATTTTGCTAATGTTATAAATCATAATGTAAATATCTGATGTGCAGGACGGTCTTAGGGGACACCTGTGAAAGGGTAGTTCAACCCCCAAAGGGGTTGTGACCCTCAGGTTGAGAACCGCTGGGGGAGGGTAATGGAAGAGAAACCCTCCAGGAGAACGGATTGAGCTAATGATTCTCCCACACAGCTAGGACATTTACACTAGCTTTCCTTACAGACTTTTAGAGTTGGAAGTTACCTTTATTCTAAAACAACATTTTTGTTTCTTAGTAGGTGGGGACTGTATGAAATCTTGAAAAGAATGATTCCAAAAGACCAGGTTTCAGATTCTGTTTTCCTTTTTGCTGGCACTGCAGCCTGAGGCAGTTTTTTAGAACCCCTGGGTTTTTGTTTTGATAAATGTACAAGTTAATTTGGTGGAAATGAGTATCTTCACAGTACTAAATCTCCTTCACTTTATATCCCTTAGTAAAGTTTTCCTTGTGCCACTTTTCTTGTTGACTGTATTCCTGGATGTTTTATAATTTTGTCGCTATAATGACAGAGATCTTTTTCCTAATTATAGCTGCAAGTACACAACCTAATGGTGATTCATTTGCATATTTTTGCAACTAGCCACTGTAGGAAATGCTTTTATTAGTCCTAATAGTTTTATAGTTGATTTTCTTTAGTTCTTTAGGAAAATAATACCAACTGCATTTAATAGTTACTGAATGAATAAACAATTTGAGGTGTCCCTATGTTTTCCGTGCTCATTAGCAGTCCTCGTTAAATGTCTTCATTCTTAAAAGCATATTTTGATTCATATTTCAGTTGCCTTAGTCATGTCCCTAAGTAATTTTCCATAAAAATATATGAAGAGGGTATTATATAAATTAATACAAATTTGAGAATATGTTGACTTAGCCTTTGTCTTAAAAGCAATGTATATTGATCCATCATCTTTTTGTATGAAAGTTACGTCGCCTGGGCAAGGACTCATGTTGATTAATGTTCAAGCACCAAGCAGAATAACCAGCACACCACAGGCACTTTTATTTATCAGTTTTTGCTTGGTTATCTGCTGAAACAAGTAACCCTAATGTCTCAGTTGCTCTAACCAACAAGAGTTTATTTCTCGATCACATTGTGTTTTGGTTGCAGGCAGGCTAAGATTCTGTTCCACAGCTATAGCTGTCTTTTCATTATTCTTATCCCAGAATCCATTCTGATAGAGCAGATCCGATCGGGTACAAATTTTCTCCTAGAAGAAAGGAAAGAACAGTGAAGGAATCTTCTGTGTAGATGTAGCACACAACACTTCTGCTCACAATCCATTGTCCAAAGGAAGTCATGTGGCTAAGCCTAGTAACAATGGGGAGGCACCTTCCTGCTATCACACAAGTGACATGGCAACAAGCAGGGCTGTACTAATCCTCTTATGGGCAGGCAGCAATTCGGGAACAAGAACACAATCCATCACAGTACTCAGGAAATACTTGTTGAGTAAATAGATGACTGCTTACTTTTTATTTTACTTTTTATCTGTAAAGACATTTCTTGGATTATTTTTTCTTTGTTTCTAAAAATGTCAACGTTTTATTAGACTACATCAGGGAATGGGTGTCTATTTACTCATCTTATCTGCCCCTTAGTGAATCTTTTCATATTTCTAGATTTATGGTCTCAGTTGGATTTTATTTTGCTTTGTTTTTAATCACTACTGACAGCAATGTTTGTTTAAACTGGATTAAACATTGATACTGACATGTTTAACTTTCAATTACTATATTTATAGATCTATAGATAAATAATACATAGATAGCTAGATACATTAGATAGAAATGTAGATATTAAAATGTAGAAACACATATAGATTCTATTATATTCAGATTTTGGTGAAGGCTTGTTTATGTTATTTATGCATATGTGATAGGCATATGTGATAGGCATAAATGCATATGCATTTATTTATGCCTATTTAGCTTAAGGACTTGGATGGTATTAAATGTTGAAATGTAGAGAAACGTATTTTTAATCTTTTCCCCCTTATTTTCAGTTTTACAGTCTGCTCAGTCCTTCTCTCAGTCTTCCTATGAAGTATAGTTAATAAACTACATCTATTCCCCACATATCTTTTCTTACATTGTTTAAATATCTTCATTTTTCTCTGAACTCTAGGAATATTTCTTCAGCAGCTAACAGGCTTCTTAATCCGTTTGCTGTGAGGGACATCATTTTTCAGTGTTTTATGTAACAGATTTATTTAAGTTCCATTTATGATTATGTTACCTAGAAAGTATCAGGAAAAAAAAGATTCCATGCATAAGGTTGTATAGGGCATTTTTCAATAGGTTAGTATATGTTTTCTCCCTTAAGGGGAAATTAAAATAAAAATCATATAACCATGTTTGGGTTAACTATCAGGTGTGCTTTAGTTTGAACTGTGCAATAAATCAATGAATCCTGACTAGATGTATGTTTTTATTTTTATTATAAGTAAGGGGGCCCATTAATCCCATTTTGTCCATTATCCTAGCACAACTAATAATAGCTCTTGTTTTCACTCAGAGAAGGGTCCTGGCTTAGAAAATAAATTACATGGTCATCCTAATCATTAGCCAATTTATATCTCTTTATAAAAACAAGTAAATTAAGAATAATTAGACCCCACTTCCCTGAATATTCTTAGGAGGATATTAATCACTTCTAATGTTATATCCTTGAGGGAAATGAACCAGTGGAAATCTGGGCCTGAAAAGAGAAATATTATAAAAGGGCTGACCTGTAAAAAAGAATGGGATTGGTGCATTTGACCAATATATCCACAGCTTCCTGGTCTCTCTAAATGATGAAAAGCAGTGTTCCCATGGAACAGAGCTAAAATCAAGCCATATCCATCATTAGGGAAAATATTTGCCTTCTGTGGTATTCACCTGGGCAAAGACTAGAGCACATCTTCCTTCTGTGTTAAGAAAATCCAAACACTAGGAGTCTTTTTGTTTTGGTAAGTTTATGTTTTATCTGGATAAACTTCTGGGAACATTTCTTTGTGAGAAGTGAAATACAAAATAGGTACATTACTTAGGTTAATATAGAAGTTCCACTACAGTAAGCCTTCTTCAAAAATTTTTTAAATTTCCATCTTTTTTTTTCTCTTCAAGAATTTTTCCTAGGCTGAGTGCGGTGGCTCATGCCTGTAATCCTAGCACTCTGGGAGGCCAAGGCAAGTGGATTGCTTGAGCATAGAAGACCAGCCTGCTTAAGAGCAAGACACCCTCCTCATCTCTAAAAATAGCTGGGCATTGCGCTGGGCACCAGAATAGTCCTAGCTATTCTGGAGGCTAAGGCAAGAGAATCACTTGAGCCCAAGAGTTTGAGGTTGCTGTGAGTATAACGCCATGCCACTCTACCAAGGGCAACAAAGAAAAAGAAAAGAGAACTTTTTCCTGTTTTCCATGAAAGAAAAAAGATTGTCTACTTTTCCTTTATTGACTCAATGTCCTCTCTGATCTCATTGAGTTTTAACTATTATTATTAAACTACTGACAGCAATGTTTGTTTAAACTGGATTAAACATTGATACTGGCATGTTTAACTTTCAATTACTATATTTATAGATCTATAGATAAATAATACATAGATAGCTAGATACATTAGATAGATATATAGATATTAAAATGTAGAAACACATATAGATTCTATTATATTTAGATTTTGGTGAAGGCTTGTTTATGTTATTCATGCATATGTGATAGGCATAAATGCATATGCATTTATTTATGCCTATTTAGCTTAAGGACTTGGATGGTATTAAATGTTGAGTGGCTCAAACATAAAGTGTTCAAATCTTTAGGAAAAGGTTGTGAGAAAAAAATGAAGTTTTGAATTTATTGAGGAATACTAGTTTTTTGAGGGGTGATACATGAGCATTTTGGTAAATACATGCAAAGGAACCAGGCTTGAAGAGAAATGCCTTTGCAGCTAAAACATTCTCTCCAAGTCTTGAACTCTCTTTCCCCTCCCCAAACATTCTACCTAACCAAACAGAAGGAAGCCCACTGAGACAGGAGGCTTACCTCCCAAACCAGCCTAGTGACCCTAAGACTTTCAGTTCAATCTCTGCTTCCCAGGTCATCCAGGGTGCTCCCTTGGAGTTACTCCCACTCTGCATAAATCCTTGCACACTGCACAGTTGGCTGGAAACTCTACTGTGATCATAATTCACACCACACACATTGATTACCAATAACCAGCCTTCATTTCTAGGCCTGGTTGAGTCAGTCAAGAGGAATTCTCTGAGTTTTTTTATTTATTTTGTATTGTTTGTCCGGGGTCTTCTTAACTTCCGAGGTAGGTTACTCCTCTGAAAGAGGATCATGAAAACTTAGCAGATCTTCCTTCTTCATTCTCATCTCTACTCTTTCTTCCCAAAGTCTGAAGCTTTAGGATGATGCCATTAGCTAATTCACAGCCATGACATAGGAATTTCTTTGTCAATAGATCAAATCCATGGAGGTGTGAAAGACTGGAAAAATTAGTACTGTGAATTTAGATTGCTCTCTGGAACAGAATTTAGGAGATGTTCGTTATTCTCCAATGTGTTTAAAATTATATATCCATTTCATTCCAGTATGTAGATAATTGGTGGGTTCCAAAGTAACACAATGAAAGCTTCTTCAGTCACATGGGATGGCAAAGTGATCCCCCATCTGAGTCCTTCAGCAGACATCCCTTCCTTCTACAGTTCTGCCTGGAATCTCTGAAGTCACCAACAATTAAATCAGTGTGGGAGCAGCTGATAGGGAATAGTAAATAATTGAGTTGAGTTTCTCCAGGTGTTAGTACTGGGTACTCCTCTCCCGGTTTTACCCTCGCTCTGGAGCCAGCTACTCTTCTATCTAAGGCAGTGGTTCTCAACCTTCCGAATGCCACAATCCTTTAATACAGTTCCTGTGGGTTGGGACTCACAGGTTGAGAACCACTGTAAAGTGATGAAGCTACATAACCTATCTGTCACAATTTATGCTCTAAGAAACTCATCAATGTTATATTCCTTTTTTCAGGATGTGATCCAACTTTAGAATCATTGTCAAAAAGGATTATATTATAATGATTATATTCTTGACAGTTTATGCATATAGATAGATAATTATTATCATGTCGCTGCTGTGTAGTATGGGGAGGTTAATTTAGGAGTGAGGAGGCAGTACAGTGTGGTTATTAGTGGCCCCTGTCTTTGTTTCTAGTTATGTTTAACCACTAAGCAAAATGCTAGCAATTTAAGAACTTCAACTGAACAGCAATTTGCAGAAAAAAGATGTGTGAGTTTACTGGAGTTATTTTTAACTTTGAGCTCCACCTACACACACCTGCTAAAATTGTGGACAAGATAGAGGACATGTGATGACAGTCCCTGGGATGAAAAACTTCAAAAGAACCTAAGAAAAGTTTAAGGGCTCTTGGATTCTCTTAAGGGAATTGCAAAGCCTGTGGAAATATTTCATCCAGGTGTCTTTCCTCTATTTTGAACATTAACAACCAGAAGAACAACAAATTGCTGATTTTAATTTTCAGTAGGAAACATAAATGTATAGACCTCCAAAACAGACTTTTCCCACATGGAAAGACCAGCAATAAATGCAAATTAACAATGAAGAGATTAAGGCCTAAGAGGTTAATTAACATCTTTACCCCCACCTAGGTAACTAACCAGTTAGTGGAAGGTTTATGAGTAGGACATGAATATTCTAATTCCTGTCCCAGTGTTCTAATCACCATCCCTCCTCCCACTTCTCTACTTTGCTCTAGGATCAAAGGTGTTTGTCCACGATGGTCCTGGTGAGCAAGTGAGACTGATTCTTAATTTCCAAATCACCTGTGCTAAAAACTTTGCGCCATCTCTGATTCTCATCTTCCTTACACACATCACCTCTGATCACTGAAGAGGGATAATTCAAGCTTTCATTTCTTTCTCCCCTTTACTTACCCACAGATGCTGTTGTACTTCAGGCCTTCAGCATCTGGGCTGGGTCCCAGCAATGACACATCAACACACTCCTTTCTTTTCAGTCTCTCACTTTTTCAATTCTATATCCTATACAGGTCAATCTTCCATCTGTCTGATTGAAATAACTTCCTTCCTGAATAACCTGTTCTGGATTCTCATTGTCTACAGAATGTCATAAAAAGAATGTCTGGATAATTTTTTAGGGTCTGAAGTGAAGCAGATTCTTCAGCCTCATCCCTCAGTTTCTCTTTGCCAACTCTGTGCTCCTGGCTTGGGGAAATGTCAACCTAGGTCTTGATACATGCTTTATCTCTATCTGAAATGCTACGCTTTTCATTTTAAATTGTGACAATTTGAAGCAATATATTTATAATAATTATTATAAATTAAATGACAAAAATGAACAAAACAATAGTTCTATTCTGCACCAGCTCATTGTACTTTGTTTATATTCCATATATTTTCCAGTTATTCTAGATTATTAGTTCTTTGAGAACAGGAAACATAGAACACCACTCATGTTCCATGTACCTTCTTGGAGAATACCCTGCTGTTCCCCTTCTGTTGACCCTCACTGCTGTGAGATCCTTCAAGCAAGTGTGCTGTCAGGGCATCTGGACCTAATGGGCAAGTGACCTGTATACTCTGTTTTCCCACCATGGCATACTTATCCAGAGGAAAATAATCAAAGTCACTATTATAATGAGAGGGTCTCATCCATACCTACTTGCTACAACTGACCCTCTCCCAAAAGCCAGATGTATAACTAAATGAAAAAGAAGGGCTTTGGTCAACTGTGCACAGTGTCAATAGAGTCAATGACTAGTACCTAATGATCTGGCTGGAGGAGCTCAGGAAGAAAAATTGTCCAAAAGTTAGGTGCTAATTTCCCCCATTGGGTCTCTTGACACCACTTTTGGGAGTAAGAGTACTTGAGAAGCAAGAACTCTGATGGAGGAATAATTCTCTTTAGGAAAGGATCTTCATGCATAGGGGAGATAAGACAAAATGGGAAAAATGTCTTCCTGGAAGACAAGGAGATTAACCCTTATGTGAAAATGGTCCTCATGTGACCTATCCTATAGGAATAGGGTCTTTATGACAGAAGGGTTCCCATAAATATAAGATCCTGGGGCTTGGGCAGGCACTATTCCCTCCTCCCCCTCTGGGAGTGGGCAGTGCCAGGAGAGGGGAATAGCGCTCCAGGAAGGGGAGGGAGTCAACAGGAAAGGGATTGGGCTGCCTTGAAGGACAAGGCATTCACTAAGGAGCTGGACAAGAAGATTGAGGAGCCAAATGAGTGTAAATAGTTTAATAAAAACCAACTGCAGAGACTAACGAAGAGTCAAATGTGCAAGAGGTTCATTGTCCTGTTAGTGTTTGTGGAAATGTGCATGGCCAATTTCATGACGTTATGGAACTCCATAGAATTGGTGTGAAATCGCCAGATACAAACCATTCTTAGGTGACCACGTAGAGGTTATTATTCAGTGGAGACTGTGACTCTACTTGTAGCACTAAAGGTGCATTTTCCACAATGCATTACAATATTGAGAGGAAATCATGAAAGCCAACAACTTACCCAAGTGTATGGCTTTTATGATGAATGCCTACAAGTATGGGAATGCCAATGTTTGGAAATATTTTACACATCTATTTGATTAGGTTCCACTTACACCTTTAGGAGATGGACAGATATTCTGCCTCCATGCGGGCCTCTCTCCATTCATAGACACACTATATCAAGTGAGAGCCCTGGATCACTTACAAGAAGTTCCACCTGAGGACTATTGTGTGATCTGTTATGGTCAGATCCAGATGATCATGATGGGTGGGGTATTTCACCCCATAGTACTAGTTATACATTCGGACAAAACATTTCTGAAACACTTAACCATGAAAATGGTCTCATGCTGATTTCTCAGGCTTACCAGCTTATAATGGATAGAAGTAATTGATGCTACGATTGGAATATGGTGACCATTTCCAGCACACCCAATTACTGTTGTCATTGTGGGAACCCCAGGCTGCTATCATGGAATTAGATGACACTTGAAAATATTCCTTCCTTCAGTTTGACCCAGCACCTCATCATGAGAGCCTTACAATACATAGCACACCCAGACTACTTCCTGTAAATTCCTCCTAGGGAAACCTGCCTTTCTATGTGGAAGTATATCTTACCTGGCTTTAAAAAAAACAAAACAAAACATATATACACACACACACATATGTTTTACATATATATATATATACACACACGTAAAACAAGAGAAAACAGTAATCAATGTGTTTCTGTATCTTCTGTATTTGTATCTGTAACTTGTATCTGTCTTAGCATGAAACCACATCATGGACCAAAATGTGCCATATTTATGATGAGCATTTAGCATAATTTGAGACTAAAATTGAGCGCACTATATTCTAGATGGGTCAGGCTAATGGTTTGCCTGCTTTATTTGTAGTAACCATTTTCCTCCAGATTGTTCAAGCAAAAAAGGTAACTAACTGATTCATCTCCTTTTATGCTTACATGTAAATTTTAGTTATAGTGTTTAACTAAAAAGGATTAAATAGTTGTTTTATTTTTAAGAAAAATTCACAAGTAACTTACACTAATCCATTGCCCTATATTTTATTGAAATGTGTAATTAACTTAACTGAAGAAAAGATTGTTTGGGGGAGTATGTTGTCATAACATGCACAGAGATTTCTCTTCATTTAAACTAGATTATTGTCTTATGTTGGTCTGGATATTTCTGTATATGTCGTGACAGTGTTTGTGTCCTATTTGGTGTACTGAGCAAATAAACTTTGCACTTTAAACAAAACAAACAAACAAAAAGTATAGGATCCTCATGAAGAAAAAGTTCTTGAGGGGAAAAGTCCTCATGGGGAAGTGTCCTCATGGATAAAGGTTCTAGTGAAGGAAGAATCTTCCCAATTTTAGAATCACTATGGTAAAACTGTCTTTGTGGAAAAGTTCCTTTCAATGAGTGATCCTTATGACAACAATTCCTCTACCAGGACTCTTCTTTCATGAGGTCTCTTCTCTATGACAACCTTTATAAAAAAGGGTAGGAGATGTGAGGATAAGAATACTAATTTCTACACTTAGGAAGAAAATCGGCAGACTTAATAATAGCAAATGTTCATTGAATACACACCGTGTACCAGCACAGCCAACCCTCCCTTTACAATAATAGTCCGTTTAAACCTTACAATAAACCCAGGAGGTTGGTACTATTATCATGCCCACTTAGTAAGGATAAAAGTAAAGAACAAAGCTAAGTAACTTGCCCAAGTCATACAGTTGGGAAGTGGTAGAATGAGAGTATGATGCTAGAACCCAGCTTCTGACACACTACACTATTCAACAATAAGTCCAAAAATCTAACATCATCTTCCTTCAGAAAGGAATCAAAGGTTATATAACCCTGGTATCTGCACTCCAAAGTTCATTAGACTTTATTACTCCCCCGTTTTGTTAACTCTGAAATATAACCTTCCCAGAACAGCAAATGATAAAGTTTATGGCATGCCTTTCAAAGACAGCTGGCAAGATAGTTTTTCTCACAACTAAGCTTCGAAAAAGAAGAAATCAACATTGCAATGGGAATTGGGTACTATTAAGAAAAAAATAACAGAGTATGTCCTTGAAAGATTGGTAGGAAAATGTCAACTCCAAGAACAGGTTTGAGTATCTATACATGTAGAAGGAAATTTCCAAGAGTTACTGATGACCAGCAGCAGCCCCTATGACATGCAGAATTCCAATATGAACCCAAGCCTGAGACACTGGTGGAGGCCTTGCTGTGTGAACACCCATCACTTGCAACTAGACACTAGCCCAGGAGATCTACCTTTAGTTTTGGACAGTACTCCACTGCCTAAATTATGTATGTGCAGTAATAGCACATAAATTCTTATTTTCAAGTCTGCCCAACATGACTTCTGAAACTCCTAACCAAATGAAAATTCTAGAGGTAAAGCAAAGAGAAGGCAGGTGGGAAGAAAACAAGTGCCAGATGATAACCCAGAGTTGTGAACTAAAGAGATTTTCTGTGGGCCACACCAACCACTGACCTTCAACAACTAAGAAAAGAATTAAGCCTAGGGGTAAGGCAAATTAAAGATTAAATGATAGAGTATTTAACTTTATAATACTGGATCTAAGTCATGGATAGCTTTGGCTTAACATGGACCCCAAGTCATTTCCATAGAATAGCTAGTTGACTCCATGCAAAGATAAGCTTTCAATGAAAAGGAACCAGCATCAGACCTACACACTTAAAAACAGTAAAGCAGAAGGAAAACAACACAAAATAAAGAGCATCCAATAGAATAGAGAAGAAGGCATTATGCAAATAATTCTTCAGAGTATAAAAAATTTACCCAAATTTACACAGAACTTGAAAAAAAAAAAAGACTTCGAAAAGAGAAATAAAGCTTCAAAAGAGATTATAAGATAATAGAAAGTGAGCCAATAAAGCTCTAGTAGAAATGCAAGAAAATGAAAACATTGTAGAGATAAAGTCATACTAGAAGCAACATGCTATTGACTGTAAAACACAGGCCAGATTGCTTGAATATGGTTCAGGTAATCAGTCAAACAAAAAATATTTAAAGGATTTTTAAGGGGATGACAAACCATAAAGCAAAGAAGAATCAATCAACACACACACACACATACATGTATATGTACACATATATGCATATATATACATATACATATATGCATATATATATATATATATACATAAAGATATATAAATTGGAATTCTAAGAAAGGAAAAAAAAAAATAGTAGAAGTAAATTTGCCTGGAATAAATAAATAATATATCCAGAGAAGTAATGCAGGTGGGAATTGACTACAGAGAATTCATTAACAAGTTCTATTCTAAAAACTCCTGAACATCAAGGATAAAAATGAAATAAATCAGAGACTCAGAATTCCACTTCTGATAAAAGCAGACTCTGTAATTCAGTCCAATTTTCTAACCAGGGACTCTAGAATTAAAAGCAAACAGAAATGAGGAAGTAAGAAAAGCTAACAAAAACCAAGAGAAACAAGAAGCAATTGAACAAGAAGCAATTGAAACAGCCTAAAGAGGGTTAAGATAATGGACTTCCCAGATATACACTTAAAAATAACAATCCTTAATATATTCAAAGAGGTGAAATACAAGATTGAGGATTTTGAAAGGGAATTAGGAATTATAATACCAAATTAAATAAAAATTCTTGAACTGAAAAACACAATTAGCTAAATTAAGAACATTATGTACAGGTTTAGAAAATAATGAAAAAAGAAAGTTTAGAAAAAAGTATAAAAAGTGAGAGATGGAGGGAAAAAAGTACAGGAAAAGGGTGAGAAAAGAGCACAGAAGACTGACATTAGACACAAAGGACTAGGAAGACAGCAGAGATCACACCGTTAAAGTGCTGAAACAATAGTATCTATCTAGAATTCAAAACTCAGCAAAAATATACTTGGAGGATAAAGGTGAGATAAATACAAAAATTCAGAGAATTTATCAGCAGCAGATCCAGATCACACTTAAGAAAACAAAGAATGTTCTCCAGACAGAAAGAAAGTGATCCCGTATGGAAGCCTGGAGATGAAGCAAAGAATGAAGAACAATAAAAAGCTAACTATGTTCCAACTTAAATGCATATTTTCTGTACTAAGTGATAATAATAGTAACAACTACTATTATTGCTAATATGTTTTATAGGGTTTAAAATATAGAGAGAATTAAAATACTCAACAACTCATGCAAGTTGATAGGAGGTTAAATAGAGTTAAAATATTTAACATTGTCCAGGAAGAGCATAAAAGTTTCAAGCAATATTAGACTTTGATAAGTTGAAGATCTGTTTTGTAATCTCTAGAGGTACTACTAAAATACATGTATTTAAAAAGAAAAGAATCAAATGAACATCTAGATAGAACAAGAAAGATATATACAAATATGCGTGTGTGCACGCACACGCTAAGAAGCATTGGCTCTCAGCTTTATCCAAAGCAACCTATCAGTAATCTCAGCAGAAAATGGTACGATATTCTTAAATATCCAGATAGTCCAAAATAAAGGAAGGTATGACAATAATTGTATACCGAGCCAAGTCATTCTTCAAATATAAATGAAACTGAGAAATATTCTGAAACATGCAAGAACTCAAGAAATCCAACACTTAAGAGCTTTTCATAAAAGTTATTAAATAATAAAATATATATAAAAAGCAATAAATAAAAATAAATAAAAAAATTAATGAAGTGCCAAGGCGAAGCTGATGATCTGTTTAATAATAGAAAAAAATTAACAACTATGGTAATTACAGCTAGAAAAAAAGGCTTTAGTATTATAAAATCTGACAACATTAAAATTTTGAGATAACTAAGAGAAGTATTGAGGAAAGACAACAAATAATTAATATTTTATAAATTTTTTCACCTTTTATAGCAAAAATTTCCAAGGATGCATCCTATGGTCAAACTATATTATTCAAATGCTATCACAAATTGATAATTTTTTATAATAAAGACTCTTTTAGGAATGACATAATTTATAATAAAGAAATATTCACTGTAAGCACAGCTATTTCAGTTATAACTTACGCTGTGTTTTTAAGCAATTATTCTAAACTTCTACCTATATAACTGGTTAGTTATTTGTATATATACATGGAGAGATGTAGGAAGCAGTTTTCATCAGAACTGTATCAATTGCTTGTAGGTTTTGCTTTTTTATTTCTAGGAAGTGAAAATTGGAAGAATTTTTACCTTTCTGTGATCTTTTCTCTATTGCTTGATTGTTTTTCTGATTAAAAAGTATAATTTTAAGGAACACAAAAAGTCATTTTTATAAAATAAAGAGAAACAACAAAATAAGAGAGGTATTTGCAAGATACGTAACATGCAATAGTTAACATAAAGCAATCTAAATATCCACAGGAAAAAGACAAATAGTAGAGAATATGGGCAAAACACATGAAGAGTCATGTCTAAGAAAAAAATCAAATATTAAAAAACAGATGAGCAAAATGCTTTACTTCATTAATCAAAGCACGAAAATTAAAAACAGAAGTAAAATACAAATACGTATCAGATTGCTAAAAAACTGACACATCACCACTGTAGGTAAAGGTGGGAAAATGGTCTATCTGTGCATTATTTGTGTGTGGGTCCTAGAGTACTCCTTTTACACCCAGCTGGTATACAATTTGGAGGAGATGAGGTGTGTTGTGTAGTTTGAAATATATTGAGTTCAGGCAAATCAGGACAGTCAAAAAGGATCATTTGGGACAATAAACATTCGTGCATAGGAACTCTTTTCCATGTTCTAGTTCTCTTCCAAAATATTCAATCTTACTTTTTATCACATGTTCCCTAAACGAGTTTCTGCTACTTTACAGTGATTTTCAAAGTAATTTTATTACCATAAGTCGACAAAAGCAACCAGAATTTTAATATAAAACTAGCAAAGTATAAAATGGTATAATCACTTTGGAAAGCTATTTGGCAGTTTCTAATAAAGTTAAAATACAACTACATTACAAGTCACAAACTTCACTCCTAGCTGTGCATCCAAGAGAGATGAGTATATATGACCATAAAACCTTCCAAAATATATTTATAACGGTTTCATTTATAATAGACAAAAGCAGAACAAAATCCAAATGTGCATCCAAAGGAGACTGACTAAACTATGGTTTATTTATACAGTAACATATGGCTGAATAATTCAAAAGAATGATCTGCTTATACATACGAGAACATGCATGGATCTCTCACATCTCATTTGAGCAAAACAAACCAGACACACACACACACACAAAAAAAAAAAAACACACTATTTTCTTTAATGTGCATTTAATTCTAAAATAGCCACAGTTAATCTACTATGAGAAATGTCAGAATAGTGATTGTGTTGGGGGAAGGGGACTATTGATTAGAAAGAGGTTTGAGAGTATTTTAAGGGGTAAGGGAAATGTTCTACACCTCAATCTAGGTGTTGTTTACTCTGGTATACACAAAGATTAAAATTCTTCTAGCTGTACATTTATAATTTCTTCATTTTAATTAAGTAAAATGTTCCTCCATAACACACTGTTGGCCTAAAAGAAAACCCATTCCTCCCCCTAAAAGGAAGTGAATACTAGTTGCTACTCCTATCCTTCAACCCTCAAGCGTTTTCCCACGACACTTAGTAGATTCCTGGTTTCTGGAAGCCACTATGGGCTGAGGAGTGTCTGAGGAGCTGTGTGGATTCAATCTAAGAAGAGAAAAGGGGACTGACCTCATTTCATTACTTCGGATGGAGCTATGCCGTTCAGTAAAACAGCACAAATGTAAAGGAGCTGTAAACTGTTTTCACTTCTCATTTAGGGAACAGATGAGGCGTGAAATGCGTTTCACAGGCACAAGTGCTGGAGGGGTGTGCTTAGCATGGTGCAATGCAGAACACTTGTTCCTCTTCCCTCAGGGATCCCAGATTATTTCTAAACATGGTTACTATAGGGGCAGGATGAAAAGGAGAGGAAGTGATTTAGGAGAAAGAAGGGACCTGCTGTCTTCCGTCCTTGTGATAACGTCTTTCCTTCCTCTGCCTGACCAACTCTAAAGTGTCTGTTTTTTCCTTTTTTAAATCTCAGATTAATATGAGGATACAAATGATTCGGGTACATTATCTACACATCTTTTAAAATCCAGCTCAAATATCACCTCCCTGCTCACCCCTCACTCTCACTGATTCAGCAGCTTTCTCCTCTGGTCACTTACAGCCCTCAGCTCAGCACTCAAACGCGTCACCTATTTCTATCCATCTTGTACATGTATTATAATGGTAGCAAATATAAATTGTTGCTGTAATCAAGTGATTGGACTCAGAAGTTGCTCGATTAACTTTTAAGAAATTAATGTGAACTGAGGCAAGGGGTATATGGATGGAAAATTATTCATCTAGGGATGGCATCATTGTAGCAGCCCAAACTGTTCCAGACAATCAAAATAAATATAAAGGTCCCAAGATTGCTTAAAAGCTTAGAAGATTTATATCACTGCATATCTCTCAAAGACATACACATACATATGTTTCAGGGCAAGACTATTTGTAAAAAAAATTAAAAATGTGGTAATTACGTTGTTTTGATCAATGAAGTAGTGTTTTGCCATTTTTTGTAAGGGAAATTGTGATAGCCCTTGTCAATCATTGTTATATCTCTATCACCTATTCCAAAGTATTTGGCTGGTTTTATAGCTGCTTTTAAAAGCATATGTTTTTGAAGAGAAGAGTTTGGGCTTATATTCTCAATGCCACTGCCCAATATTTAATAATAATTGTATGCATCTCTATGTCAGCTGCAACTTATATATTGAATGTCTATTCTTTACTTAAGGGTGACCAAAACAAAGATAATTCCAAGCTAGTACACAATGAAATGATCATACTGGAGACATTATATTATACTTAGAAAATTCCAGCAAACCCAAGGAAATATGATAGTATATTGTGAAATAAACACTAAGATTCAGAAGAACTGAAATCAAGCCCAGCCACAAACTTGACATTTAAAAAAGCACTTAATATCTCTAGACCTCCCTTTCCTCCTATGTAAAATACATCCAAGTCTGGGATGTAATTTGGGCTTGCTCTACGACCCAGTGATGGAGAAGCAGTTCTATCCATCAAATATAGACACAAGCAAGGCTCAGTAAGAACAATATCACTGATAATTACTCAAATTCAGATGCATAAAGATATTTATCAATATATTACTTGTAAAAGCAAAGCATTAAAAACAATCTGGATGTTTATCAACATGGGCATGGATAAATAACATTTGGATATTATATAGACCCATGTATCCTAATTAAATGGGTCAAAAAGAAAAGTTTAATAAAAAATGAAAGATGGAGGTTGGGGTTTAGCCTTTAGGTAAGAAATGCTCAAGATAGAAGGAAATGAGATGGGATGAAGGAGACAAAGATAATATAAAATATTGAATAGAATTTAAAATGTTTGTACATAAAGGAATGATAACTAGACATTAAATGTTGGTTTACAAAAGCATAGACAGAGAAAGATAGGCAACTATTTCTAGGTTAACAAGGTTTTACTTTCTCTGCTTATGTCATATTGAAGCCAAAAGTCCCAAGGTTTTCCATAGCTTTAAATGTGGACTTACATTTTGACTCAGTCCCATCCATTATATTTGCAAAGATTTCAGGTCCCCTCACGTTTCAATAACTTACATTGAAAGTGGTGCACATTGTAAGTGGTAGATTGTCACAGATCTTGCTCAATATTAACGATCAAGGCATCTTTTATTGTTAATGTAATGTTAATTGGGACCATGCTAACATTTAATTAATTTAAAGTATAATAGATCATTTTGTCAACAAAGAAGGGGGTAAAAATATTAATTGAAACATATGTGAATGGTTATTTGTTAGGTGTAGGAAACATCTCAGAATTAAAGTTAATCACAGTGTGATTAATTGATATTAATTGATTCAAGATGGGTTCCTGTGGCATAACATGAGTCTGTCAATAAAACTTGCAATTAAGCCTCATTATGAAAAGCAGAGTTATTAAGGCAAGCAGTTATGGGGTGGAGCAGAGGCAGGCTCTTTCCTTATGATGAAGAAGAAAAGAAAGGTCAGCACTTCATAGAGGATAATAACCGTTCAGAGATGATGGATTCTGGGAAGGTGGAAGACATGCTCAGAAAAGTTTTCAGACAAATACAGGAGCATACTTGGGCCCAGGAAATGGAAACTGATTCATCAAAACTTTAAAGATGACAGCATTGGGTAGGAAGCTGAGTCCAGAGGTAGATAGGAATGAAAGTGGGAGAAGCAGTTCTATCCATCAACTGTAGACATAAACAAGGCTCAGGCACCCCACAGTATGTACAGATGTATGGAGCCAGGATGATCCAGATGCTCTGGAATGCACTGAAGAAGATAGGACCTGCAAGTCCCATGAGGCAGAAGTGGAGCTTTCCTACAAATGGAGATTAGGTTAGTTCCTTTGCTGGTTAACATGGACTTTCAAAGCCTCCTTGGCACTGGATGTCAGTTCTGACTGTTGTTCTTATCTCCAGAGACCAATATGGCACTCTAGAAAAATCTTATTCAGGATTCTCAGTTCTGCAAGTGATTCTGATGGGCATTGAAGGCCAATACATTCATTTAATTATTCTGTACTCAAAAAATTGAAGGAATTGTCATTTATTTTCATTATGCACATGGAATTGAAGATCTTCTATGATGTGGTTCCATCAACTTATTCTCTCTCACTCTATGGGGAAAACTTGGAACCTGATAACAGAGTGTTTTTTATAGGTGTTGGGTGTGGGTGTGAAAACTTTATGTTTTAGTTTGAATTTCCTCCAAAGTAAAACCATGGTATAAAAAATATATCTAGTTTGTGTCCCAGTTCCTGGGATAGGACTTGAAAAATCCTCAGAACTTCCTGAGCTGTAGGAGTATCTTTGTTATGCCAATGAGGTGAAGATAGCCAGGGCCCATACACAGTGTCAGGATGGGGGCTAGTCATCAAAAAGACTAACCACAGGACTGGAGAGTTGAAACATTGGAGCTGTTCAATCTCTAGGGAAGGTGAAGGAGCTTGAGATCGAGTTAAATCATGAGGCCAATAAGTTAAACTGTTATGCCTCTGTAATAAAAGCCCAATAAGAACTCTGGATACTGAGTGCCCGCAGAGCTTCATGGTTGGTGACCACTTTAATAGGTAGGGAAGGTGATGTACCCAGCCTCCATGAGAAGAGCCCATGGAAGTTGTCTCCCCCTCCTGGACCTTGTCCTATACATCTTTTCATTTGGCTGTCCCTTTGTTATATCCTTTATAATAAAACTATATTCATATGTATATACTTGCAGTGACTTCTTTGACATTTGTTCTAGCAAATTGTTAAACATGAGGGGTCATGGAAACCTCTGAATTTAAAGCCAGTAGGTCAAAAGTACAGTTGGTCCCTGAGACTTGCAGCTGACATCTAAAATGAAGGCAGTCTTATGGAGCACTTTGCTCATAATTTGTGGGATCTGTGCCAATACCGGGTAGTTAGTGTCAGAATTGAATTGAACTATAGGATGTCTAGCTGGTATCAGAGAATTGGCATCAGAACACAAATACTTAGGACAAAAACTTGGGTGCAGGAGACAGCCAAGAGGCAAAATTAAGGGAGTAAGAAAAGTCAAGGAGAAAAACAAATATGGGGTATACTACTCACTGGTTACCAATGTGGAAAACTGGGGCTCAGTGCTGCTGGAGATGATTTAAGGAACCATAAAGAATACGTCTCCAAGCACTCTTCCACTGACTGGCTTCTCCAGGCGGCTAAGAATCACTCTAGGGAAGTGAGATGTTAATTCCTCCAGCATTCTGGTTGTAACTAAGCTAAGCTAAATAGTTTTATTAGCTTCAGAAAAATTCCTGAAGCAACAAAGCACAGAGACATGGAGAGGTAAGCTTGATGTAAATGCCAGAAATATAAAAGAATCAGGGGGTTGAGCAGAAGTGGTTTAGTGCACAAGTACTTACTGAACTCGTGCGTCTCCGCATCCTCTGTGAAGTAACACAGACTGCTTTTCTTTTGTGTTTTGTTTTGTTTTGTTTTTAGAAACTGCTTTTTTAGACTAGAGTCACAAACGAATCATTTGCAAAAGCTTTAGAATGCTTTTCTCTTCCTCTCAGTTCCATCCATCACCCCATACAGAAAAAATAACCATAGGAGTTACTTGAAAATAAGTCACCAGTGCTCAAGGTGTTAGTCTGTGGGCCAGAGAGAGGTCCCGGAAAGCAATGAGGGAGAAAGTCACACTATCAGTGTTAGAGCCAGATTAGAAACAATGGGGTGATAACTGAGTCCTGATAATGAAAGAGCCTTGGTACTATAAGGATTTGCCAAGATGGCCTGGGCAAGAACTACCATGAATAGAGCAAATATCTAATTCCTAAACTATATTCCACTGTCCCCAGAGGCCCACAGTGTGGCTATGCTCCCGTAAGAGGCCTGGTTCCTCACTGACAACTTTATAATAGTTCCGTTAGAGAAGCTATCTTGAATGTGTGCTCTACTCCTGGCCAGGATAAAGAGCTGCAACAGGCTGCTTCAAATAGAAGAGCCCTCACATATTCCCCGGCTAAAACTTGCCATGGCTACAAGAACTTGCATCATCTGCTTTGGAAGCTACTGTTCTCCATCCACCATCATTCTTATGTCCTTGGACCAGCAATTATACCAACAGTGTCCCAGAGATACTCCCGAGCCAAGCTTAGAATGAAGGTAACAAAAAGGCTCCATTCAAATCTGAGTAAGGTATGATGCATGGGGCTTGCTGAGAACAAAGGAAGAAGCAGCAAGGAAACATACACTTTGATAATTCTGGAAAAGTTCTTGGAGCACACATATGATGGAGCACAGATGACATCTCTAATAAAACTCCCTTCTTGACACAAGTCACCACTTTCCACCTGCCTTTCGTGGTTGGAGCAACAGCACTTGCTTAAAAGGCTCAACACTCATAACATGGGAAAATTGAATCTTAAATTCTGACTTTGCTGCTCTGTGCACATTGGCTTTATTCCTTTATATTGTAGTCAGATCTTCACCAGATTGTGGAACCCCTGGCCAAACCTGCATCTTCCAACTTCAGGACCAATTATCACAGCCAAGAGGATATAATATTACAACGGTCTGAACCAGAGTCACTTGCCCAACCCTTTGGCCAGACACAGACACAGTGGCCACAGGAAGATATGTTGAGGAAGGGGGTAATAGACAGTGTTCAGGTCAAACAAACACAATACCATTACACACAGGCCCCATTTTCTCCATTCATGTATTCCACCAATATATTTAATACAGACTGTGGACAGTCACTATTCTAAGTACTCTGCTTGGGTAAGCAAAACCAGTGCAGTTCCCAGCCTCACAGAACTTACAGTCCAGTGTTTCTGGCTGACTTTGGGAACAAGCTATCTAATCATTCTGAACTTCAGTTACCTCACATGTAAAATAAAGGTAATAATATTTCCCTAGCATTACTGTTGCATAAAAAAGGAAGCATGATGCCTGGTATTCAGTGCTCACAATTAGCAGTTTAAGCTGTCGTGGTGTGCCCAGGGGTGGCAGTTGTGGTGTCCCCATTACCTCTAATTCTGCAGTGTGATTTTGGGAATTGTTTCTGGCTGTACAGCTTTCAAACGCTGTTCATTAGCTTTGCTGGAGATTCTGTGCACAGCCTAATATCCCTTAATAAATTGCCCTTCTGCTCAAACCAGTTTTGATTGTGTGCTAGTAAAAACTTTAACTGATAAAGAAAGTGCTTAATAAATGGTAACTATAGTTACTAATCCCTCAGCTTCTCATCCCTTTATTAAGAAAAGTACAGCTGAAAACCAAGCAAGGTGGAACCCTGAAGAAACATCCCTAGGAGTTAAATCTGACCCCAGCCCTGGACATGGCAAAAGTAGAAGACAGCTCCCAAGTCTGATGGACAGGCAGGGCAAAGGGTTCCCTGTCATTTTCAAGGGACCAGAGGAAGAAGGCAAGTCTGCCTTCCACAAATAGAGGTAAAATAATGATTTCTCCAAAGGGGCTTTCATGCACTGCGCTGATTAAAAGTAATAACATGCTGCTGTTTCAACTCCAGATTTAATTTCAGACACTTAAATGTATTATGGACTTTCAGTTGAGTTCTGTGTGTTCAGGAAGGTAAGGAATTTTAGATTTTCCTTGTCATCTGAGAGCCCCTAAGGGAAGCCATGTCCACATCTCTGACCTTCAAAGGATGGATGTAGGACATGATTGTCCCATTATGGTGCACAACCTTGACCTTGGTGGGGCACACTTGGTTTCCATTTAAAGAAAAGTTTCAGGATTTTTTCAAATAGAATCTGAGATAATGCAACTACCAGACAGCTTTTTAAGGGCAGCTTGGGCTGCTACTCAAAGTCTAAGCTCCTGAGAGGAAATGCCTGTTTGTCCAGAAATATTTCACTTCTAGCTGGCAGTCTGATAACTTTGGGATTTACCTGGTCTCTTTTCTCTTGCTCCATTCTCACCAAACTTATAATTCCTATTACCCCAGGGTCTGCCACTTATATCCTTTAATACTTTGAAATTAACCTTCTTTAGAGTCAGTTTCCTCACTTTTAAAATAGAGATGGCTTTATCTAACACCCTATATGTAAGACACTGAGAGCATTCAATGCAACATCTGTATAAAATGCTTAGATTATGTAAAATGGTTAGCCATAATATTATAGTACAAGATCAATAATTACAACTCATCTTATCCTTACTGTCACCTTTCCAGAAAGCAAAGCACAAGGACCTTGTGGCATGCACAGCTTTTTCTGAAGACTTTGGCCTTCTTGGTTCTGCCTCATCTCTCTGCTTCCATGTCCCACAACAGAGATATGTGACGAGACCGGAAACAGTGACTGTGCGGCCACAGCTCAGAGCCCCAGGCAGAGTTTGCCAAGAGATACAAGGACTCCTTACCCTGGTCCCTGGCCCACAGAATGGTGCCCACTATTAATCCTCCTCTGGCTTCCCAGGTGCTGATCCAGTCACACCCAGAGGGACTTCTCAGAACCCCCATGGTGACCCCAATCTCCAGTATGGCAGGAGAAAGACTCTAGGGAGTTTGGGGTAAGAGCATGAGGGCTCTTCAATACATTCCTGAGTTTAGAGTTCATGAAGAACATTGGAACAGAGGGATGGAATGATAAGACCAAGTTTAAACTCCGGAATTTAAATTAGGATGAGAATGATGGATTTGGCCTTAACATTCCCCTCAACTTGACTAACTTTACACAGGCCTTTTTCTGACCATAGACCCCAAACCTCCTTTTTCTTAGGGCATTTACTTTATAAAAAACTTACCATCTTAGATTTTTTTTTTCTCTGTTACTTTGAGATGTAAATCTTCCCCCTGACAGTTCACTTGCCAGTTTTACAACCCAGGAACATCTTTCTCAGAACCTAGCAGCCATGTCTTTGAAATATAACCATGAGAAAGATCCTGGCCTCTGTCTCCCAGTCCCTTTGGGAAGATAGGAGCCTAACTTTGACAAGCACCAATTAACAAAAAACCAGGGCCCAATCACATCCACCAACCTCCTGCCCACTGTCCTCCAGCACTTTCCACTAGCTCACCCCAGTGCTTAAAAAATATCCTGCCTTTTGTTTCAGCAAGGTTGAGCTCAACCTCTGTAAAAGATGGATGGACAGTACATGGGAGATGAGGCAGGGGCCAGCATACAATATTACACACACTTCTTTTCTCTGAGGTAGGATGTATTTTTAATCAGTTATACAGCAGAAAGTTGGAAGAGATAATTGAAAGTTAAAAAATAAAACACCCAGAACCTCCCCCAAGATGGCAGTTGCTGTTTCCACTCAGACTGGGATGTCTGTTCCTGAGGTGCTCGTGGTTGGGAGCAGAGGGGTAAGAAAAGGAATTATTGTGACTGAGGCCATGATTGCTATGTTAGGCAGAAGCTAAAATAGGGTGAGAGAGTGGGCAATAACTCTGACAGGAAGGAGATGGGGGAAAAGTAACCAAATAGCGTAAGTTTGACAACTTTAAAGTGAGGAGTTTAATGAAGAGAGTGGAAAGACAAACTTCTATCTGGGAGAAGACATTTATTCTATAGCACCCATCAAAGAATTCATATCCACAATTTTAAAGAACTCTTACAAAGCAATAAAATAAGCAAATAATTTAATATTTAAAATGATGGGGCAGCGCCTGTGGCTCAGTGGGTAGGGCACTGGCCCCATATACTGAGGGTGATGGGTTCAAACCCAGCCCCAGCCAAACTGCAACAAAAAAATAGCTGGGCATTGTGGTGGGCGCCTGTAGTCCCAGCTACTCAGGAGGCTGAGGCAAGAGAATCGCCTAAACCCAGGAGTTGGAGGTTGCTATGAGCTGTGACGCCACAGTACTCTACCAATGGTGATAAAGTGAGACTCTGTCTCTAAAAAGAAATAAATAAAATGATGAAAATACTTAACAGATACTTCACCAAAAAGAGTAGTCAAATGGCCAGTAACATATTTTAAAATGGACCCCAACTTTTATTGGCTACTAAAGAAATGTCAATTAAATCCACAATCCTCTATCAACACACAACCACCAAAAGAACTAAAATTAAAAATCCCAAGTGCGGGCAGGACTGCAGAGCAAATAGAACTCTTGAACTTTTCAGGGTGGGAATAAATCAGTAAAGCATCTTCAGACATAGTCTAATGGTGTCTAGTAAGGCTGAATATATGCCAGTGTATGAAACAGCAATTCCAGTCCCAAGTATAAATTCAACAAAAGAAGATATATGTTTACCCAAATTCATGTGAAAGAATGCCTCAAATTGTAAAAACCCAAAAATGTCTGTAGGTAATAGAATTAATCCAATAGGATTTGTTCATTATCCAGAGAGAAAAATGAAAATGAACAACTACCAGTATATGTAACAGCAGGGGTGAAATTTCATGAACATAACATTGAGAAAAAGTGGCCAGTGACAAAATATCATTATCAGACAGTTTTAACCCCTAAGGGTGAGAAATGCTGAAAGGGGGCACTAGGAGATTTTGAGGCGCTGGTTGGGCTCTAGTTCTTGGTCTGGGTGCTGGTCACTCCATTCATTCACTCTGCAAACGCTTCAAGCTGAAAATATATAATCTGTACACTTGTATGCATGTGTGTTACACTTAAAGAGAGCTCCTTTCACCTGAAATGCAAGTTGCCTGGGGGGAGAGTGGGGGACAGGACAGCTTCAGAATTGGGCCTTGTGACTGCCTGAGCAGCTGCTCTTAAAAGACAAAGACTGGCAGAAAGGTGCATGGACAGCAAAAATCTGCATTTCTCAGAGAAAAACAAAAAGAGGGGCCAGAGAATTAATGGAAAGGTAAAAAAAATTAAAGCAATTGAAACAAAGAAAATACATGCTTACAAAGGCCCCAGCAGACTACAGAAATCGACAGAGAAAACCCAGCAGTGACGTGAAAATCAGTGTTTGTATTTTCCAGCTTTTATATTAAATATAAGCAAGAATATGTACAGCATGTAACCCTGCAAAGAGCCTAATTTGCTGCTTTGATTCACATGGAGAGGAGACTGTATTTTGAAGACGAGTAGAGTTTCTCATGAGATGCTTGTGTCCGGTAAGGGCAGAGGAAGCCATTATAAGGATCCAGAATTCTTAGACTGAAGAAGAAAATCCTTCCCCTCTCTCTCCCACTCATCCCTTACCCTCACCTCCACTTCTCTCTGCTAAATACTGAAGCTACCACACCCACCCCGATGCCTCTGTCCCTCCACTTCCCCACCTCTGCACCCTACTGCATAAATGTCAGCTTGTCCAGTGTCTCCCTCTGAGTTCCTGACAGGAAGGACTGGAGGGCACAGGGCTCAGTGACCAAGGCCGCCCCCCTGCAGGCTGTGATGGAATTTGAATAGAATCCAGTGTCATCCATCACTGTCAGGGCTGTACGGCAGGGCGGCAGGGCATTATCACAATAGCAAGTACAAATCCAGCTGTTCAGATGTCAGGAGGGCCTTCACAAATTTGCCTCTATTTCAGATTCCCAGGAAGGTGACAGTTCTCCACTCAAGTTAAAAATGTTGAGGATAGAGGTCAGGATATGGAAAAAACGACTGTGTTTTCCAAACCCACATGGCTTTGGAGTAGCTAGGCCCCGACCCGGAGGCCATGGTGAGACCTTACTCTTTGGCTAAAGTATGGTGCCACTCTGCAGAGGCCCTTATTAAAGAAACAAGCTTCCTTTGGGAATGTGAATACTTTCTGCCCCTACTCAGCGCATCAGCTGGCATACAGCAATACAGGGAACTCTAGAATGGTGCTCTCAAAATAAGGTCTCTGGACAAGTCCCATCTATATCACCTAAGAACTGGTTAGAAATTCAAATTCCTGAGCCCCTCTTCATATCTACAGCACCACAAACTCTGAGGGTGGGGGTCCACCAATCTGTGTTTTAACCTGCCTCAGGTGAATCTGATGTAAGCTCAAGGTCAAAAAAACACTGTTCTAAGTCTAAGAAGATGAAGACTTAGACACCACTTACCTTACACCACTCACGCCCTCTATCCTAATTAGTTGGATTTTCCAAAGTCTTCTGAGGAATGGGAGCAGTTATGCCTTACCTGCCTGAAGGCTGAGGAATCAAACTAGATTAGAAGATAGAAGACCTCTTGAGAAAGCTCTCTTTCCTCTTTAATATCTGATTCTAAGACTTCAAAGTACTCTAATGCTTTTTCTAGGATAGAGCTAGCAGGAGTTCGTTTGTTATTCAATCCAGGTGCTCATTATACAGCCCCAGGTATTTGTGTCAATGCCAGAGCAGTTGAGGTGGTGTAAGGAGGAACAACAAACATACTAGGCTATCATGGTGTCAGGAGACAGGGGAGCCCTTCGGAGCCTCTCAACTTGTCCCCTAGTAATTATGAATTTAGCACACACTGAGGAGAATGTCCTCATTTTGCTGATGGATACCCCAAAACAAGCCCTAGAAAAAGCAGGCTTCCAGGATTTCTCTGCCTCTTTTATTCAACTCACCTTCTACCCTCCGGTCCCCTAGACCTGCAGTGCTAAAATCAGCCTATTTAAAATAAATCTGCCACAGTCTGTTTCAAAGAGATTTATTCTCCTGAATACGTCCCAGACTGAAAACTGCACACGTCCAAGGTTTAAGAGCTTATGTTAGGAGAAATTGAACATTATCTCCGGATAATGTTTTCCTACTGCTACTTAAATTTCCAGAGGCATTTACAAAAATTAAACATCAATGGGAAGCTGAGTCTTCTATTTATGAAGCTAGCAATAGACATTGATCCTGTGATAATGTTATTATTTTTCTTATTGCTCTTGTCAGTGTGCATTTCATCATCACTGAGTTGGGTGAGTATAGGATGGCATGGGGATAGAATGTTTATTGACTTGCAGTTTCTGGGTGCTTGAAAAAAAAAGCATATGGTTCTGTTTTAAGGCCTTTAGGAAGTTAGTTATGCTCAAACACAAATGCGTGTATTAAAGCTCTTAGTTAATTGGTTTTTCTAATAACTTTTTGGATTTTATTTTTAAATATGACACTATGGTTAGCATTTAATTAGCACATGTAGAATCTAGTTAGTCACCTTGATGTTAGATTAAATGGTACTCAATCCACGGAACACAGGTGAAGCAGATGAACTTCTTAGGTCTCTCTGTAAACTAGGCAAATGGAGAAGATGACTTCATTTATAAGGAAAATGGACTAGGTCAAGAACATTAAAAAATGCTGACTCATTCTGGACCAAGATACAGAGGCGTTTAGACCAGAACAGGAGTACTGAGACCATCGTACACCTTCCAGTTGCAGCTTATTCAATTGATCTAAGGACAGACAGAGAGAGTTCACTGTGGGCCAGCAGGATGTGAACTTGGGGAATTGGAGAGAATGGACACTTGAAAGGAGCATCTGTGGAGCACCTGTGCCCAAGCCTGATGCTGCAAGAGAAAAGGTAGTACGGGGGTTAGTCCCAGTCATGGAGGAACTGCCAATTAGTTACTTAGGAAAAGGCCCTGGGGCATTCTCTTTCCTCTGGCCTATGCACACACAGAGTACAGGCTGCCCAGCCTGCAGCGTGAGAGCCGTATGCAGAGTATGTGAGCACTGTTTTGCTTATCCGTGATTTTGGATATCATGAAAAGTATGCACAGATCTTTTCTTTTGCTCATCAGCTTTTGTTAGTGTTTGTATGTTTACTGTATGGCCCAAGACAACTCTCATTCTTCCCATGTGCAGCTGAAAAGAAAAAAGGTTAGACATCCTGGTAAAGAAAAAGTACCTAGCAGATATCATGGACAGGAGTGAGAGAAGGAGAATAATCGGCTGGCTCAGTAAATGAGAGCGTGGTCTCCACAGTGAAACACAGCCCTGCTCTGCCAAGATCCATCCCCCCGCCTGCATTCTGCGTCTCTTCCCTGGGTCTTCTCAGGGCATTACTTATTCCGTCTCTTTCCTGTCTAGCCAACCTTTTCTTCTCAATCACATCTTCCCCAAACCACTCAAACAGTCTCAAACCTTCCCCACCCTAAAAATATCTTCCCTCCACCCTAGTTTTCTGCAGCTCCAGCCCTCTCTCCTCCTCCTCACACCCGAAGTTTTCCAGAAAGGTATCCTTCCCTGCAGTCTCCATATGCTTCCCTCCCACTTCTCAGTTTCCCTCACTCTTTCTTCCACCCCTATCCCAAGCTTTAAAAAGCCACAACAGTCATCAGGTGACCTGTTGCTAAAGTCCCAGGACAGTTTTAATCCATCACCTTATCAGTGATGAAGACCATTCCTCTCCTCGGGGTCCTTCCTGGGCTCTCGGGGATCTGAAATCTCCTGGGTTTCTTCCTACCCCTCTGGCTGCTTCCCCATTTCTTTTGCAGGCTCTTTCTTCCTGCCCCACATGCCAGAGTTCTTATTAGCTCCACGAGTCGTCCTTGACTACTTTTTCTCCCTCACCCTCCTCCCTATCAAAGCATCACCCAATCTTGCAATTTGGGCCTTTTGGTATTTATGTAGTCTGTCCACTTTTATCTGTCTTCCCTCCTTTTATCCACTGAGCGCTGCAGTAGCCTCAGCCAGAACAGAGAAAGAGGTTTGCCTGAGGTCACACAGCTAACTAGTGGTGATGAAAGGACAATCCCAGGCATTTCTAGCCATCCATGCACTGTTTCCTCATCACCCTAATGTAATAGTACTCTATCTAGAAAGTTGAAAAATTAATTATGGGTATGCCATTTTTCATCAAGATGTTGCTGAGGGAAAATAGGGTCATGTGAGATCCCTCTAAGCATTTTCCTTTGAGTTCTCAGGATTAGGAAAAAGAGGATTTCATGGGTGTCCTCAGAACACCTTTCTGAGGACCATTCTCCTGGAAACTTCTGAAAAATTAAGCCTCCAGTTCTCTCCACCTCATCTGGGTACCAGAGGGAGCTGAGGAAGGAAAGAGACAAGCAAGATTCAAACTTCAAAGGTTTGGCTGCAACTGTCAGCAAGAGGTGAGAACAGCAGACGAGGCAGCAACACCCCCTGCAATAGTCAATCCGTAAGGACTGTCATGGGAAATGTGCAGCAGACTTGCTCTAAATGGCTCCAGGAAGGAAAATAAAACTTAAGAGGAGAAGTTACTGACAGACAAACTTCAGCCCAAGAAAGAAAGAAATGTATATCTGGTGGAACTATCTGAGGTGCCAGGAGAAGGAATCAGCCAAGAGGGACACATCTGGCCTGCCTGCCACTTTCTTATGGATGTTTTCCAAGAGACTCATGCACTGGGATGAGGAAGATAAAGCAAGGTCTGGTTTTCATAAGACCTCACAAGTAAAAGTTACCTGTGGCTTCTCCTTAGCAACAACACTAAGAGACCAAGGATTCAGCCCTACTTACAGAAGTGAGTATTTAGACTTATAAAATTTAGGGAAAAAAAAAAAAACTTAGTCACAAAACAAACTAATAAAGGACCTAGGACTTTATTCATCCACTCAACACAACTATGTGGAACACTATGCCTTTGTCTACACTGTGACAGGCCTGGTGGATAGAGATTGGAAAGGCAACCCCCTGCTGTCAGGGAGATGATGAATAAAGATACTCATGTAGAACCAATAATGTACTGTGAGTTGAGATGAAGATTTGGAAGTACAAGAGGCTGGCTGAATACAGAGGAGGGACACCTAATGAGCTAGAAGGAAGAAGCGGGTCAGACTTCAGTATAGTGTGTAAATGTAACTTTTATATCCTCTTGGAAACAAAAAAAATCATGTGACTTGCTTTATTGTGATATTTATTTTTGTGGCAATTATCAGGAAATAAAGCCAGGCTGTCTCTGAGGTATGCCTACATATGAAGAAATTTTACAATGGATTTTTAAAGAACTTTATCTGCAAAAAAAGAGAAATTATAGACTTTTTTCCCCTTCTTATAAGTATCTATATGGTACACATAATTTTGCTGTTGGCTCACAAGACTTACATATCTATTGACCCTTGATGATACCTAATAAATTTTGTCTTAAAAGAAAAAAGTGGGTCATAGACTATGTGGCCAGAGGCAAGTGCTGAAATACCAGTGCATAGAAGTAAACAAGTTAAAGAATGGGGATGGCTGGGATACGAGTGATGCTAGATCTCCTTTCCCAGGACAGTGTGCCCATTGTCCACCTGCTGTGAGTGTTGGCTATTACAGTTCACACCTGCCCTTTTCCCAGGCAATTGGTCCTGGCAAATGGGAGTCACTTGACTTGGAAGGCTATACCCCTCACCTACAGAAACATTCTATCTCCAGTGACTGATTGACATAGGGGTACAGGGACCCCTGTCTCAAAGCAAGACAATTTCTATGGTGAAATCCACACTCCAGAGCTCCCTGAGGGATCCACTAAAAAATTCTTCTCCCTTAGCTCCCACTACGTTTCCCTCCCTCCCCTTCTCCTGAGGCTACTCCCTTAATAAATTATACAAATCCCTGTCTCATATCTGGTTCTATGAACTCAGCCTAAGTCAAGGGGAAAGGTTATTCTAGGCAAATAGAACAGTAGATGTAAAAGCAGAGATATGAGAGAGCGCAGTGTCTTACAGAACAGCAGTGGGTTGGAGCTGGGGGTGAACTGCAGTGTGCCATAATGTTAATGTAAACTCAGACAAGTGAACAGGGAGTGCAAGCCTATCTCCAGACATCTAGCCCAGTTACATTCAATCTCTCCATACTGATCTCTGATATTCTACATGGTTCTAAGCTGACCTCTGTTATTCTACAAATTAAAATAAGTTTACAGAGAAAAGAATTATAAATAAATTTCTTGATTGATTCAGTGGCATTTTATAGAACAGGAACTAAGATGAGCCCCCTGGAATTTCCTGATTCTCAGACTACACAGCCTCTAGGGAACTCAACCCAGACTTTGTTGAGAGAGAGCAAATTATCTCAGTAAGCTATTTTTGTCCTTGCTTACCTCCCCCAGAAACAGCAGCCTCCCCCCACCACCTCTTTCACTGGCTCCATCTGCTTTTCCTGCTTTCCTTTCTGGCCTCTATTCATAAGGTCTTGCCCCTGGGTCTCTGTTAGTACTTGGTTTTAATTCTAAAACTTTCTAAAGGCAATGAAGCTCTTTAATCACAAAGTTAGGCTGCCAAGGAAAGAATACTAATTGGAAACTTTTGTTTCTGGAGATCCTAGAAGTTTAGAGATGGGTATTTTTCTTTTGTCTATCACACCATTAGCACAGACTAGACTCGAGAGAAACAGAAAATAAAATGCTGCCCCAAATACAAGAAATTAACTCAAGAAATATACAAATTCCTAAACAAATGAGAGACTTGTGGTCTTGGAATACCAAGGATAATTGCCCAATTGGAGGCATATGAAACCTGTTTATATTTCCTTAAGAGGTAAGAGGACTGGGCAAAGAGAGAGAGAAAAAGACCCCTAGTGCCCAGGTGGGGCTCACAGTGAGGGTCAGATCCTAAGCAAGGGTCAGACCCTCCATCACCCCACGGGGTGCCGAGGATAATCTTGCCTGGTCGTGGTCACACAAGTAACCGTCTATATTCCAAGCCTCTTAGCAGGCCCTGGAACCATAGATAAGAATAAGACAAAGTTCTTGTCCTCAGAGCCTAGAAAGAAAGACAGATATGCAAACCAGTATTCACACAAGGAAAGAGAAGAAGCATGCTATTGCCTCTGGGATGGAGGTGGAGTGCAGAGTAGACTTTCTTTTTATGGACTATGTAGATAAAAGACTTTCGTTTCCTTCCCAGACGTGACCCACCCAAAGTCAGAACACCAACCACATGTCATGTTCTTCACTGTTTCCAGTTTATATCAAGGGAATGACCATGTCTGCCTTAGGCCAAAAAATAATCTGTTTGTGAAGAGGCCAAATGTGACTCCATTTTGTAAAAAGGCTTCATTTTGAAACCTAGCCCCGCTACAGGAAAAGACCACAGTGACGCCCCTTCTGGGCAGGACCGATCAGCCCAGGTGGGGCCAGCCTATCAGGAAGTGGGCAGGTGTTTCTTCTTAGAAAGTTTCTAATGCAAACCCACCCTATGGCCCTGCAATGTATCAAGTGCCAAGTACCCCTAAATAACAAGTGCCCGGCTCCCCTAGATAAAAGCTCAGCCAATGGCACCCCCTCCCAACAAACGCCTGATAGAATTCCCCTATGCGCCTTTAAAACCCTTCCCCCGCGCCATTTTTGGGTCGCCCTCCACAGCCACACTGGGGAGTGGAGTGATCCGCGCATATGCTTGAATAAAGACACTCCTTTGTTTTTGCATGTGTGTTTGGTGGTCTTTCAGCGGCAATATCGCTCCTAACATTTGAAGACACTGTGATGGTTAACAGAGTACAAGAAATGCTTTGAAGCACCAAACTTAGACAAAGTTGGGACACGAGAGACATTGAAGATATAGGTAGCAGATGTTAACACCCGCTGCTTAGAGTACCTCTGCAGAATTGATAAGTTCCAACAGAGTTTTCCTATTCTTACCTCACTTTGGGAAAAACAGCATCTTATTAGATGAGCTGAGGGTATAAGACCAATTATTGTGCTCTTCTCTAGTCCGCAAATTGAACAGAGTCTTTCTGAAAAAGAAAGTGAGATGCACTTGCCAGAGGAATAAAGAGTGGTTGCCCTCAGGATTCAATATGGGGCATGCAGACTACATGGACCTGCCTGAGAATTTTGGGCAAAGAACTCTTTATTAGTTGCCAAAGGCAGTGTATAGATATTTCATCAGAGGAGCGCTCACTGCAAAGGTACAAATTCAACCCCTTAATAACTCAGATTTTCCTGAATGCAGCCTAGAAATCAGTATCATAATAACCCCCAAAGTGGCTCTTCCAGCAGTTCAGTGAAGCCGACTGTCTCCTGGTGGGGTCTGCCATTGGGCAGCCCCCACATGGGAAGGACTGAAGCATCATGAAAAAGATGATTTTTTTATTCTTTCTGAACTACCTATGTTTAAATTCATTATAGTCACATTATAAAACTTGAGGAAAATAGGGCTGAATGCCTTGCTGTACTTGCCTCACCCTGGAATATCACCTGATTTAGGAAACACAAGCCTGAAGATATGACTGAGTCTCCTGTTACCTGCAAAGATCCTTACAGCTGCCCATGAAAACTTCTAGCCATAACCAGCAACACTTGGAAGGTCCTGGTTTTAGAAAAGACCCAAGAATAATCTTGCATGCACCTGTTGGACTCCCTGCTACATGTCTAGCACCTAGGACATTGGATGTTCCATATTAAGGTCCCTGTGTATTTGTTTAGAGAGGGAGGAAGGAAAGAAGGGGGGGAGGGAGACAGACAGGGAGGGAGGAAGAGATGAAGGAAATTTCTTAGCCACCTTCTAAAATTCAGAGAATTCATCTACTAAATCCCTTTTTACTGGACCCAGGAAAACCAAACGAAGGAAACCAATACATCTGACCAAAGCAGGCTCTGACTCTAGAAACAGTACAGTATTTTAACCTGTGAATGTCAGAAAAGTTCTTTTACTCTGTGTTAATGCAAACGTACAAAAATGCTCTGTGTCTGAAATTCTTCTTAAAAATAGGCTGGCTCTTTAAAAAAAAAAAAAAAACTTCCAAACCAATCAGTGCTAGATTATTTATGGTTCATTATTGCATGAGGAAGGGGTTGGTGGTTAAAGAAACAGTCTTCCCTATGGTCCGGTTCGCCTTATTTAAGCCACAATGTAAATTGGGGGGCAATTTCAAGGTTTAACAATAGTATCCAACTGATTTTTGCAGGACTGCAAATAAGAGGTTGTATCCTCCAGAGTGCTATTAGCACCAAGGTCTCTCAGCTCCTATTGTTAAAGAACATTCATTACCAGCCTCTCATATAAAATCCTGAGAAGGAAGCAAATATGACTCTGCAATGTTCTCAGTAGTTCTTACGTAATTGCCTCTTGGGGCTAATTAGAGCTGCTTTTGTAATTCACCAGCTATAAATTCCTTCCAATGCTCTCATAGCACTGGGAGACTGGCCACCCCAAGTCAGGGTTTTGTGCGGATACCAAACCAGTGGTGGGGGCATCCCTTTGATGGCCATCTTAGGGTCAGTAGTCCTCAGACACCTGGGAGGGCTATCCGATCTGTTAACTGTTTTCTTGTTCTTGGCTGATTAGTGTAAAAGACAACTTTGCATATTGTATTTGGTAGCACCTACCTTATTCTCTGCTAATTTATTTTCAACTGGTTTAGTACAGACTTTTCACCCTATAATGTCTTCAGAGCTATAAATTCATTTTCTCATCTACCCTGTTGAATGTGATCAAGGAATGAAAATGACCATAAGGCAAGACTTTGAAAGAACAGACAGAACCCACACCAAGCTAATTTCAAAACTGAAAAACAAAATTTGAGTGGTTCTTGTGTATGCTGGGGAAAGCCTGGAAAGGTAGTTACACATAATCTAATATCTGATAATGTGGCAGAATATGCTGTAGTCATTTATTGAATTTCTGTAAAATATCTTGTACTTTATATATTTTTTCCCTTTTCATGTAATCCTCCCAACAACCACTGGGAGTAGATATCTACTAATCCTATTACAAAAAAAAAAAAAAAAAAAAAAAGAAAGAAAGAAAGAAAGAAAGAAAGAAGGAAATTAAGGCTTAAAGAAGTTAAATAACTTGCCCAAATTTACAAAGCCAGTAAGATTTGAATTTAGAGCAGTTCAACTCCAACGCCAGAGAACTTCTTACATTATCTATGTTTTGAAATCCCTTTGCTTTAACCTACCAAGCAACTAAACCAGGAGGTGATTTGGGGTGTTGCAAAAGGATTCTTTATTTTCTAAAAGGATTTGCAACAGGGTTCCTTGAAATAGCCAACTCCCCTATAGTGCTGAAAATATAATTCAAGCTACAAAATTTCTATTTACAAGAAATATTTCCGCACCACATCTGCTGTGTAAGCCAGAGCAAGATTTAACATAGCCACTTTCTTTTTTTAATGAAAGCACCAAAGATGTAGGGCCGCTAAGGTCAAATATCATGAAATCGTTTAAATTTGGTGATTAGCATAATGTGTGGCACAAAATAAACATTCAAAAATGTTTTCTGCCATTGGAATAACTTATTTTCAGATGTCTCAAATTGTAATCTATGATATATTTCAAAAATGGTCATAAATTCTTTCCTTCCCATCAAGGAGTAGAATCTTTTTCTTCATCCCTTGAATATCAATAGACCACGTGATTTGCTCTGGCCAGTTAGACATTAGCAAATTTGACATAATCAGAGGCTTGAAAAGTGCTTCACCATTCTGGCTTGTCCACTTGATGAGCTGGACCCTGAACACACCATGTGATTCAGTCCAAAGCAGCCTGCTGGAAGAGAACTGAGGCACCCCAGCCAACAGGTGTCAGGCCCTGGCTGCCCATCTGTCAACCACTACACATGCAAGAAAGGCCTTGCATGATACAAGATACATCTTGTATCTAGATGATACAAGAGAGCTGCCGGAAGATGGCGGATGCATTAGAGAGGCAGCCATGGTCTGCTGAGCCAGCCCAAGATCGAAAAACTGGACTACCCTCAGAATGGTAGACTTCACAAAATGGCTTTTATTTTAAGCCACAAAGTTAAGGAATTATATTTTACACAACAAGAACTAACTAAAACACAGTGTGAGCATTATTATCTGTTGTTTACCTAAGCTGTGCAAATAAATAACAAAATCTGTAGAACGGCAAGAAGTGAAAGCTAACAAAGAAAGAGATCAAGGTGTCTAAAGTAGGAACAAAGTCCTTGAAAAGTTAAGAGACTCAGGAAATCACATTTGTGGTTAATATTCAGCTATTTTCTCTCCAAGTTCACTGATCTTTCCACTACACCAATCTCTTTCTCAAATTTTTGAGCCTAACTGGACCAATTCCATGCTCCCATTATAGTCTCCAGCCCTGGGGGAAGCAAGTCAATTGGAGTTTTTAGTTAATAATAAATGAAGAATTTTTACAGTGTACTTCTTCATTTCTCCTCTCTTCAGATCTCTTTTGCAGGTTACTCAAGTCAGCCAGGAAACTAGAGGGGAATAGCGGATAAAAGGACAAACAGAAGCTATAGTGATGTTGTATGACTAGAGGGTATTTTTCACCTTCAAAGCACATTGACCACAAATTAGAGGATATACTTTCACAGTTCACATTTTTATATAATGTCTACTTTTGAGTTCCCTACAGAAGAGAATATGTTTTTTGTTTTTTAAGTGTAAAACAACAATGATGAATGATGTGTTTCCCTCAGCGTGAAAGGAAGGAGGTGGGATACTAAGGATCTATTAGTCATCAGTGGTCGAATTATGCACCCTGCCTTCCACACCGAGGAAAGCTAAGGGTCTACTCTGATAACAAGTGAGAAGTTGGGCTATCCCTTCCCTCAACCACAAAAACCCATACAGTCTCCCCCAGAATCAATTAGGTATTCAAGTTTAAGCAATATAATGCAGTATTCATGTCCAGAAGCTACTGTTTAGGGAGGGAGGAGATATGAAACCATAGCCAATATTCAGCAGGTACACACTGTTGTAAGCTATTCAAATATTTAAAGACCCCATACTGGCCAGAAAACAGTAAAACTCCATAAATGGCAGGATGAATTAATAATGTAAATTCTAGCACATGTAGTTTATCTCAGAAACCACACATTGGAATGTCAATACACTCTTCTGAGTGCTGAATCTACTGCGGTCCAACATTATTTTTTTGAAGTAGGAATTTGACTCCTGGTTCAAAATCTTTTGGGTGAGAGAACAAGGTCACTTAGACAAGGTGAAGAGGATCTATTTACGCCCACCCAAAAGAAACAGTGTTGCTGGGGTTGGGTAGTAGCTGAAGAGATGTTCAAGACCCATCTTTTAATTTCTGCAATACAACCTGTCACCTCTCCCTTCGATTTAAAATATTTGTGGTCCTTATGAGTGTTACAATGCTGATGAGCATTGAATTCCTTTAATGTTGATATTGCAGTATCACAAAGCAAGCAAAATCATTGTATCTTTAGCAGAAACAAGGTAACATCACAATTCCCAATCCTCATTAAAAAATCTGTTTTCTTCCTTCAGCGTTCTTTGGTCTTCTTTAATGGTACGGGCTGTTAAGCAGACAGAATTTAAAAATACTGTCAAGTTAGTTGTGTAACTATTCACAAATTCCACTTCAAACAGAAACAGTGTACCATCATCAAAAGCTAATAACAGACGAGCGTACTCAATCCCCATAAACTCTCGCTAACCCGCCTTGTGCAGTAGTGGCACCAGACAGGTGGAGAAAGTTAAAACTAAATCATGTGTGTAGTGGGCATCGATTTAGCCCATGGCTTACTAATATTTGAATTGAGCCAGTCCATCTGGGAGGATTATTTCATTAAAATTTATTTTTATTCTCTGGTATTTTAAATACATTTATTTCAAAAATAAAAATATAAAAGACAAACAAAAATGTAGTAATAAAAATAGGAGGATTTGTTGTATAAAATTCAGATTTAGTCAAAGCACCTGGAAAGTCACGTGTGGCCGTAAGACCACTGGTTTAGTTTATTCAGAATGTGTATATTATATGTAGTAACATAAACAATATAGATATCTAAAAGAAAAGAAAGGAAATCTGCCTTCTTGTGACTCTTTCTTTTTCTCTCTCTATATATATACATAAATATGTTTATTTGGTTTCCACTTTTTGCCTTCACAAAATTAAAAAGGCTTAAAATTTAATAACAATAACAATGTTTAAGATAAGGACTAGAAACAAAAACCATATAAAGAATGAATAAAGATAAATACATTCGGAAAAGAAACCAGACAATTGCTGCAACGAAATATTGAGCAAAATAATAATAATGCAAAAAATCCCCATCACATTGTCAGATAAAAGTATGTCTTTATAGAATTCTTTGACTCTGAGGTTTAGTATGGAGTCATGAGTTAACTTCTTTCTTTTTGCAAAGTCTCAAAAAATAGACAACTATTATTTATGAATAAAAATAGAAGATAATTTCAAAAAACAGATCATGCCATAGATCAGACAATAGAAAAAGAAGAAATACTTTCTTACAAATATTTCCAGCTAGAAATTATCAAGACAATTAAAGACACTTAATATTGGTTTTTTATCAGGTTCTGTCATCAATTTTTCCCTGAGTTATGCATTCTATTAATACATGTAATATGAGATTCCTGCTGTCCCCAAGTTCTCTAGAGCCTGAGAAATAATAGACCCTAAAATGATATGCTCAAGGGATAACTGGAACCTTTTAATGGCGTGCACAACAGATGCTTTGGTCCCTAATAAAGTTAAAGGTACTGTTTGAATTTTAACAACTTCAGGAATTTGTTGTTACTAATGTAAATATAGCTGTCACTAATGAAGTTGAGACCATTCAAGATGATCTACATGAAAAGGGTCATTATTTCCCAATTTCCCCTGGAAGAATTTATAAACAGGAATAATCAATTTGAAAAGATCAATGGGAGTTTATAAAGTTGGGATTAGTTCGGCATAATATTTTTTTAAAAGATTACATGGCTATGATCTCCCCTTCTAAGTAATATAGCTCAGGGAGCATTATGGTTGAAAGGAGACAAATGTTCAAATGACTTTCCAAATAATAATATACTATATGTTCATGGTAAATATTTGGAGAGTCCTGGGATGTTCTGTTAGTAATACCCAAGGAAACCCATCAGGAATAAAAGGAGATGCCTCAGTCTGCAGAAATAAAAAGAATTCAATTCAATTCAGTCTGAAGGGTGGCATGCTAAGTTAAAATGCTAAAATGTATAGATGTAAAAGTGATAAGGCATAACATTTAACATGCTCTTTTCAAAATCCCCAACAGTTGAGTTGTCTCATTCTTACTCTCACTGTATTGTCAATCTTCAGAAATAGGGAGAGGGTCACATTGTGAAGACACCGTTGTGGACGGCTATGTAGCACACAGGCATCTTTCCTGCCTCAGACTTCCTCTGAGGGAACAGGAAGGAAGTAGCAATTCAGAGTCATAGAGAAGGCAAGAGCTTAACCTGGTTCTTAGACCCTACAGTCGGTAGTAACAGGGTCATGGCCACTCTGCCCGCTCCTTGTCAGATCATCCTCGGGACATTTGAACAAAGTGAGAATTGGATTTACCCAGCAAGACATTTTCCTGGTTTGTTGTCTGCATAGCAGTTGGCTGCAACAGCAGCAGCAGTGGAAGGGTTCCAGTTTCCCCGGGAAAACTGTCCTCAACTTTAACATTTAGGAAGACCTCTAGAAACGTCGACAGGGCATGTGCACATTTTTCAACATTAAATTAATGGTGGTGTTGTTGTTGTTGTTGTTGTTTAAAAAGGCATTTTACTGACACCACCTCCCTGCCAGTACCTTCCACTGATAAACATGAGTAAAAGAAGGACTAGTTGTGCGGTCTTCCCAACAAGAGCTTTCACTCGCAGCTCTGGTTCCTGAGAGCTGGGAGCTCCTAACCTCCCTTATATGAGTAAACCATTGAAAACAGTCAGAGTTAATGAAGCCACTACAATGAACAACTAACTCTTCAAGAGAAGGGTGACAATAAGGACAGGGAGATGGCAGGCCCTGATGGTCAGAAATCTCATCAGAAAACTAGCAGCAGGAACAAAGTACATTGATAAATCAATCCAGGGAAAAGAGCACTGCCAGACAGTTGTCAGAACACCCCCCACCCCTTGCCTGAGAAGCCCTCGGGGGACAAGTCATTCAAAGCCAACACAGGCTGACATCGGCCTGATTAGTGTAACCTGTGTGCCTTACTCCCATGTAAAGGTTCACCAAGTCCTTAGACCTCAGAACACTGATGCCTCATTTGAATTTAAAGTTTCACAATCCTCAGACCTCAGAACCCTGCTGAGTTCTCTCCAGTGGAGAATGTAAGATTTGGGGCCCAGATGATAAGCTTCTGACAACCAAGGCTCCAGGGATGATGGCCTGTACCATTTAGGATAACACTAAACTGCAGTAACAAGGAAGCCTAAAAGTAAATAACAGAAACATAACACAAGTTTATTCCTTAGTCACGTAACAGTGAGTGGTAGAAAACCACTTGTCCTTTCCAGGGTCATTCAGGGATCACAGATCTGAAACACAAGGTTTGTAGGACCTTCCTGAAAGTCATCTCCGTTCTAGGTGGTTGGAAAGGGTCAAGGCCATGGAGGAACTTGGTTGGAATTACTGCAAATCACTCCCCCCAGACCATTGACCAGAGCTCAGTCCCATGCTCACATGGAACTACAGGAAAAGCTGGGGAATTAGTCTGGCCCTCTGCCAAAGAAGACTAAAACTCATTTTCCTAATCAGTCAGTGGTCCTTGCCTCAGGACTAGTCCAGGATAGTGATCAGCTCAAAAATTCCTAATATTTTTCTTTCAATTTGGGCACTCCCATCAAAGAACAGTCCTAAGCAGTCATGTCAGAATCCAGATGTGTCATCACGTCTCCATGAGGGGGTGGGGGGAGTATGACAGTCCAGATCTTCCTGGCTTGGCATCATCCCATATCAGTGTTTCTTTAAGTTCATTACCAAGTGGCTCAGGAGTTCAAGTTTTTTTGTGTCTTCAGAAAAATAATATTAAAAATATCAAAATATTTTTCATAAGAAATGGAAAGGTATTATAAAAATATATATTTCAAAATATGGCAACACTAAAAAATAAAAAAGCAAGTACAGAAATGGCATTGTTCAAATATAAATATAGTAAGGACCTATCTTTCAGGCAAACACTATAAACCTGTTATAAATTCGTCATGGCAGAAGTGGAAAGGTCAGAAAAGACGTTCTTTACACTGAGACTATATGGGATTTTTTAACGTGCATCATGCTACAGTGAGAAGCACTTCAATTTTGGAAAACAGATTAGGCTCTCTGAGTTATCAGCTGTATGATTTCAACCTTTCCATTCATAACTTTGGTAGTAAATTTAAGATAAATAAGATGCCACACTCAACCCAACATCGACTCCGTTAGAATTGTTTGATAAATGCTAGAATTGTGGTGGACCCAGGGAAGTAAAAAGGTCCCTTCTTTGGGATTTGACAAGGTGCAGAAGTATTAGGGAAAAAAAATTCTACCTAAATTTCAATCAAGGCAGGAAGCAGATCAAGTATTACAATGAAAGATCCTTTTCTGGCCTGTCTCAAATAACAAGTTCCTATTTGTCCTTCAAATTCAAATGTCACCTTCTCCAGACAGTTTCTACAACCACACAAAGACTCCTAAGCTGTGGTTCCACAGCCCACCCTCGATCAGTGTCAGTCACTGTTGGTTCCTGTCATTCCATTCATCAAGAGAGAGTCCATAATCCTCATCTCCACAGTGAGGTCATTCTAGGAAAGGATTGTGTCTTATTTATTATACCCTCATCACCTCACAAAATACCTGGCACTTAGTAGACCATCCATGGATAAATGAATGAATATACCAGCCCAGGCCTACCCCAGTGAAATTTAGGCAATTGCAAAGAAGATGTCTGTGTTCTGTGCAGCACTGCAGAAAGCAACGTTCATACACACGAAGTCTGGGTCCTTGCAACCAAGGCTTTTAACCAAGACTTCTGACAGTTTCTTCCAGGATACTATGGAATGAGACTGGGGACTAGATTGAGAAAAGCAGGGAGGATAAGAAGGCTGCCATTCCTTCTCATTGACACTATTGAGAAAGATGCTGGTTCAATGAAAAAAATATATATGTATCTTTAATGGAGTTAATTTTTTTCCTATTTGCTCTAAACCTAAATAGGGTTATTTTCTTAATAGCTTGTGGTAGGTTGTTTCTTATAGCAGCTCTTTAAATTGAACTCACATGGTAATAATTTACTTCACAGTAAGTGAAGCCATTGGGAAAAAAAATACTGGATGAGGAAAAATAGGAGAAAGGCACTGGGCAGAAGAGCTGGCTGGATGTTTCTTCCTTCTTTTTGAGATTATTTATAGTTAAAGCACAGTATCTTTCATTTAGACCTGGATAATGCAAATGAAGACTAACAAATCACAATATAAGCAATTACTCCATGCCAAAAGGTTTATTTCTTATGGTAAATGTGATTAGAATCACTGAGGTTTTTAAAGTCACCTCAGGATACTCCTGAGTCATACTGCCAGTAAAAGGAAAATTCCAAGCTATCGGGTATTCTCTTCCAAGCAAATAGGCCATCATTATTACATGATCATTGTTGTTATTTAACATTCCATCAATATCCACAGGACTTAGGCCCTGTTCAGATTTCATAAAAGATAGCTCCTGCCTTTTAACCTGTTTGCACTCTGGAATGGTAAGAGAAAGAAACATAGAAAATGAATATATCTAGAGATAGGTTGTGGTCTTAGTAACCTTGACATGGCATGCTTGGGTGGGCACAACGACTTGCAGGGGAGAGAAATTGCTCTCCTAAAAGACAGGTGACTCCAATACTGAATCCATTTTAGAGGTAAGTATCCAAAGTCAGGCAGGTAAGGCCCTATCTGCCCTAGAGTTATTATAAGTTAACAATATCGGAGAATTTTGCACCCCTTTCACTGCAGAAGACACCACTTACCACTTTTTACTTTTCCTTCTGGCAGAAAAAATGACCAGTTAGATTGAGAATTTTATCAATAGAGACAGCTAAACAAGTTAATCTAACAAAAAGATAGCTAGAATGCCAGGCCTAGGAAGAGGAGGAAAGCATGGGCGACTGGCCATGGGTCACATAGCCATTTAGTGACCAAAGCTGAACTCCAGGTTTGGAGTTCATAAACAGATACTCTTCTACTTTCCAACATATAGCTCCTCATTGACAAGTCTTAGAAACACATATTCTAAAAAAGAAAAACAAACAAACAAAAAGAAACAACATGAAGATTAGAAAAAGAGGTAGGGAAGGCATGGAGCAATCTGGAAGACTTCATCCATACATTTACATTTCCTGGCTGTGTGGATCTCCTGGGATGCAGAGCCATGTTTCATCTCTGAGATGCTTGGACAAAATGAATTTAGTGAATCTTTTTTTAGATTTACCTCATTAAGAGCAGAAGGTGGTCTGGGACAGGAGTCTCTGGATCTCGTCTCATTATCTAGACTTTATCATATCAACAGCCCAGGGTAATCTAGAACAGAGTGGCTTGGGGAGAAAAGGATTTTCAGAAAGCTTTTCAGAAAGCTCTTTATAGAGCTTATTAAAATTTTTTTTTTTCAAAATAATTTGAAAAAAAAAGAAAAAAGAAATAATTTGTCCCATTGAAATATGATCATTCTAGAAAAGTAGAAAAATAAATGGATCCCCAAGAGGCAACATTGGAAAGAGGAAAGCAGCGGATGTCTTCCTCTTTACATAAAGCTCGGCAGCATAATCCTCAATTTGGAAAGGTGTCTCTAGTTCTAGGGTTTGTCTTCCCTTTTAGTGTCTGAGTTCACTTTGGTTTTGAAAATCACATAAAATTGTCTTGATCCAATCTCACGTTATGGGAACTCCTGCTCAAGATTTTGCTGAGCCCGTGACATGAGCCCATGTCAGCCGGTGACTCACCACTGACCACGCATTGCGCTCTCACTTTCCACTTACCCCGGCTGCTGCAGACCCAGAGTGTTCCACCTTGACTTCTCCAAAGCACCATTCCCACAACATTTGGAGCTACATTCTCTTTTCCTGATTCTTTAGAGTAGAAGCAGGTGACTGTTACCTTGCATCCAAGGACAAGTAGCAGATACACCTGATCATTAAACAGCCCCTGCTGCAACTGTTCCACAGCAATACCTGCTGCCTGGCCAACAGCCACATGCCGGCTACGAGGGTTTCCTCCTCAAGCCATGGGACTCTGGCTTTGCGCTCTTTCTTGTTTCCAAATTACTTTTACATCTCTCCATTTACAAGATTACTTCCAGCTCCTAAATTCCTTTTATTTCCTTTTATTAGCTTTACTAAAGTTTAATATAATTGATACATTAGAAGGCACGTACTTAACATATATACATCAATGAGGTTTGGACATATACCCTTTAAGCTGTTATCATAATCGAAGTACTTATGAAACATATCCCCTTCAAAAATAATTTCTTTGTCTTCCTTTTTGGAGGATGGGGCTGTAAATATAAGAACACAACATGAGCTTTATGATCTTGGGATATTTCAAATATCTTATTTGATATTTGAACACATATCACAGGTAACACAGTACCATATGTTATATGGCTGATCTCTAGAATTTATTCTTCTGTCATAGCTGAAACTTTACGCTGCATTATCATTTTTTATTTTTAACACAGGATAGTTAAGCTACCTACAGCTCTGCCCTTCCACACAAGAGGACTCACTGGGACATTATTTTTAACAGTTCCTAAAGCAATACATTTTTCGCACAATCTCCAATTCCCAATCACTACCCTAGTGCAAATTTTCATTACTTCATGCCTAAGCAGGATTCTTCCCTGCTTCCAGTTTTTTCCCCTTTTAATTTAATCTGACACAAGCATATGTATCTTCTGAAAACTGACATCCATGGGCTCCTCCCCCTCTGAGACACCCTTCAGCTGTTCCTCATTGCCACTCACATTTTCAAAACTCGATTTTCTAAAGAAAAATCTTGAAAACCATGAAAAATAGTCTCGATATATTACCACCAAAAGAGAAATAATGCTGATCAAAAAAGAAAGCTACAATTAATGCACCATTAAACAGGAGCTGTTAAGTGCAGAGGTCAAGAAATCCAGTTATGATTCCCATGCATAATAATAATTAATAACACAAGATATCCGTGGCACTTCACATGCTTGGAACACTTCACAGATAGGCTAATTAATTACTCAGATAAAGATATTGCAGGTCTTTCTTTTGATATCAGTTGAGTTCATTAAATACCCCATTTGGTTAACAAAGTAATTTCCTGTACTTCTGAATTCCTAAATAGAGTGGAAGGAAAAGAGAGAACAGCAAAAATGTCGAACGAGAGTGAGCCTTTGTCCTTCCTCTGCTTCCTGGGAATCTGTAGGGAAGTCTGTGAGGGACCCTCAGTCACCCACTGGTCATTGCTCCTGGAGGAGGGAACTTGAAAAGGGCTGCCCAGCTTTAGCCTGCCTCTACCCTCAAACCCACAGCTGCCACCCTGACAGCGAGACCCTGAAGGGGGGGGACACACCTTGTTCACCTAAAACCCCTGCCTGGTGGGGGGATTTCTACACCACTGAGAGGCAGGGGTCTTACCACTGGGATAGTGATCCAGGTTTTTTCTGAGACCCCTCTATATGCTCTGGTTATCAAGTAACTCCTGATACAACCTGACAGGCCCCAATCCCATTCTATTCCTTTGCTCCCACAGATCGCCTGCCTGCCATTCATACACCTGTGCTAGAATTTTTACATTCCTCTGTGAACTCACTCAGGAACCTCAGGTTCAGATGGACACTCTGGACATCCAGTTCTACAGTGACTCACAAGAATGGGGACTCTGGCTGGCTTGGGTTCTAGGCCCATAGAGCCTAGTTTACCTATTAGACTAAAACTGAAATACTACACATTCCTAATGAAAATTGCTGGAGACTATCCCCCACCACCTTTGCCCAATTATCAAGCAATGTAACAAGGCTTATGCAATTTCTATGCAACATAACAAAGGCACCACCAATGTGCTGCAGGTAGGATCATCGCATGAACTTGGTCAAATCGGAACACCAACTTCCATACAACCCTAAGAGCCAGCACCATATTGCAGAAAGACTTGAGCTCTGTAGCCAACTGACACTGAGTTTAAATCAAACGTCTGCCAAGATGAAAGGAATACAAAAATTTGAAATTGCCTGGCACGTAGTGACTGCTAGGCAGAGTATTTGTTTAGTGTCATTAAGTCAGTTGACCTTACTGCTACACTAATCAGGATGATAATTACCTACAGTCCTAAGGTAGCACAAAGTAAAACAAAGACTCTTGGCTGGATGTGTTTAGAATTCATTTTACTTTATTTCCATGAGAGACAGAGGAACAGATTTCAACATGGTCTTCTCCAAACTGTCAAAGTCAATCCTAACTGTTTCTGCAATTCTGCTCATTCCCAATACAGCTTCATAGTCACCCAGGTAGTCTTCTGATGTTCTGTAAATGATAGAATTAGACTCTTAGACATCCCCTTCCAAACTACTGTTTGTTCCATAAAAGGAGAAATGGCTGCTCTTTACTATTCCCGCTGTACCCTTAACCATAAGAGGTCATGGCCTGATTCGATGTCTATGTGTCACTTAACAGGAAAGGGATGACATAGAGAAATGTCATTCCTCTGTAAAGTAATAACTCCCAAAGAGTTTCTGGGGGGCGGGGGAGGGGGGGAGCAAAGTTTCAAAGTTTTCTTCCCCTTCTGAGTCTTCTAAGAGTTACATATTAATATAATGTTGAACTGCATCCTATGACAAACACCACCCCTTAAGATTATGGCCAGTCTATGAGACAAGGTTTTTGATTCTTGTTTTACTTGGGAAAACTCAGGCCCAGAACAATAAGGATTCCAAACAGATCTGAAGAGCCTAAAGCCAAGAACCTAACACTAGACTACAGGGAAACAGTGGCTATGTTTCTCTCCTTCTCCTCTTTGCAGAGAACCAGGTACTGTCTGAGAGCAGTTCCGGACCTGGAGCACCTGTGTTCCATGCTGAGGATTAACTGCAGTCCAGGAAGTAACGGATGAAGCTAGACACATGACTAAGGCCATGGGTGAGCACAGAATTGCTGCTGAGAAATGTTCTTTGCTCATTTCTGAGCCCTGAGCTCCCCAGGAGAGATCACCCAGCATGGATAAAGGAGCTTGTGGCAGGAACAGTGCTGTGTGTTCACCAACCTTGTTCCTTTCTCAGAAATGCAGCTAGACTACATTTCCTGGCATCCTCTGGTGCCAGGTGGAGCGATGTGATTGAGTCCTAAGTGAGCAGGTGCTACCTCCAGGCCTGATCCATAAAGCCACCTTCAAATCATCCACATCCTCTTTTTCTTCATCTCCAAGCCAGATACTGAGGCTCCAGAGGAGGTCTGTAATGTCCCTCTGTGGGTCTGTAAAGAACTCTGGGTTCTTGAACGACTGTATAGAGCAGGGCATTACCCTCCCCTACCTGGACTATGACACAAATGAGGAGAAACATCTACTGTGTTAAGGCAGAGGGCTCTGGGGGTTGTGGTAGAGCACCTGCCACACCCAGATCCAAGCTTCACTCTTCCTAATTTCATCACTTTGGCAGAGGCTAGGCCTTTCTACCTTTCTTCTCATCCTTCCAATGAATCCTTGTTGTCCCTCCACTGCTCATTAGCACTTCTGTCTCAAACTACACTGAAAAGCTGTTAAAAGATGAAATTTAAATCAGTCAACTTTTTCCTTGTTAGCAGCTCTGGTCTTAAGAGAACACAAAATAAAAAACAAAGTTCAGTGGAATCATAAAGGAGGTTAAAATTATTGCTAAAGATGAGGCTTGAAAATCACCTGCGGATTTCAGTTTTCTGCACTCTCTCCTCCCTTCATAAATCAACAACTGGCTCTGTTGCCAGGGAGCATTGTGGAGAGCCAACCCTGCCTACACGTTTGTGCTCCTTCTGAGCAGTCTGAGTCCACATCCCCCATGAAACTGCTACAAGATGAACATTGACAACCTTCAAACCTGGGTGGATGCCTCCACGCATCACTCCTGTCTCAACTTCAAGGCACAGTCACAGAATTCCATCAATGATAGAACATCTGGAAATCACCTGCTCTTATTCATTTAGCATAAGAGTAAACCAGAGGCCCAGAGAATTAATTTTCCCCCAATCACATAAACCATGACTAACCCCTAGGGCTGACAGGGCAAGGAAGAAAAAGGTATTGCGAGAGCTCAGTGAGGGCTGGACTGCGAAAGGGCCATACAGTGAAAGATGTGATCATGGAGGGCACAGCTACAACTTCCTAAGCAAAATATTGAAAATACATATTTCAAAAACTACAGGACAGATGAAAAATGACTTTAATGTGCATTAAAAAGCAGACAAAGAATATACTAAAACATTGGAGAGGGTATAGAAGAGAGTCAGGCGTCCCTACAAATAGCGCGGTTCAGACAGCACTATAAAAATAAAAATAAAAAAATTAATAAAAAGGAAGGGAGGGAGAGATAGAGGACAGAGGGGCAGAGGGACAGAAGGACAGAGGGAGGCAAGAACTCTCTGATTCCCAGCACAGCTACCCATGTGAAGTCCTGGCCCTTGTTTCAGAGCCCCTGTGGCCTTTGGAGATGCACCATGAGAAGGTCCTTCTTGTGTGAACTGTGTGCTGAATCTAGAGCATATGAGTTGGGTCCAGTTACATTGTGGGGATTTGGCTATCTTCAACATTCTTATTCACATGAAAATTGACATATAGAGCATTTGAGCTAAAGTGACACTTCAGCAGCTGTCTCTCTAGGACACATGGGAAAGCACACCACGTTCTACTCTAAACTGCAGAGCTGGCAGGTTGGTATGGAGATGGAAAGAATAGCAATGACTCCTGGATATTTTTAATTAAGTGATTTGTCCCTTTCCATCTTGGTCCTTCCTCAAGGGTTAGTCCTGGCAGCTAGCTTTAACCCAGTAGAAATAATTCCAATTAGACCCATCCTAAACACACGCCTGGTTAGGGTTAGGATCTGAGAGTGTCAGTGAGCCTACTTTAACTGGCCAAATCTGTAGTCGAATCCTCCAGTGCTTAGAACCTCCTTCTTAGGGCCAGATGCTGCTGCCTAGATCTATCCCACTCATTCTCACATCCCTCTCTGGGACATGTATGGGAAAAGTAACACTCCCAATCCCCCTTTCATTCTCGGGCTCCATTGTTTACCAGGGGAAACATCCATTACCCACTTTTCAAAAGCGGGCAAGAAGAGAGGACTGCTCTTAGTAAAAGATTGAACTAAATAAGGTCTGGCCCGTCCATGGTCTCTTTAGTCTTTCTCTGAATCACCATAAATCTCATTCCCCATCTGTATTACCAAAGGCCCCGAATCAGCCAAAGTCCCATGAGGGTTCAGAGTTCATTTCAGATGGATGGATCAGATAAGATTTTATGAAGGGAAGCAACCACTTAGAGAGAGAAGCATAGAAAATTTAAGAGAATAAACAAGGAGTGCTGTGGCATTCTGCAAAGCAGAATACCATCACTAACCCCTAGGGCTGACAGGAAAGGGAAGAAAGAGGTATGACTGGAGCTCTGTGAGGACTGGACTGAGGATGGGCCATACAGTGCGAGATGTGATCATGGAGGGCACAGCTACAGCCAGAGGCATAAAAGTGGGGCAAGAAGGAAGCAGAAAAAAACATGCCTGGCTTCCTTCTCCCTGCCCTCCAGGATAGGACACACCATTGTCCAAACCCAGCTAGAAGCCAAAGGGCCAGGAAACCTGTTGAGCCAGTCCATATGGATCATTAACCCAGAGCACAGAGCAATACAGAGTATGAAAGGTAACAGGAATGACTAGCTCGGACCTCTACCTCATTGATCCCCCCAGGCTCATCTTTCCTTCTCTATCCAAATTCTTCAGGCTCCAAAATTACCTGTTTCTATTTCTTTAATTTAAAACTCACTCTCCCCTTAAAGTGGAGGACTCCAGCCACTTTGAAGAAAAACTAGAACAGACTAAGGTATGAATATGTTTTAAAGCATATTTCAAGTAATACTTAGCTTACCTTGCTCCCAAAAGCCATAAGTGTAAAACATGCTGCATTACTGCCCCATTGTTTCCACTTCCAATTCTCATTACAGACATCACTAATCAATTACAGGCTCCTCTTCTACTAAGAGAGTCTGGATACAGCATCAGAACCCTTCCCAACACAGTACTCTGAACAGTCACTACTTATCAACCAAAGTTTGTATTTGAGTTTAAACCTATCACACTTCCTTGATAAAAATATATGTCTGGTAAAATTTTAAGCCCTGTGTTAGTAAATGATTTAAGTTGGTGAATGAAACTTACTTCCTGAGAACAGAAGGTCAGTTTTTGAGGACTCCCCGGACAATGCAGAAGGGCTCATCAGACAAAGCTCAGGGGAAGATACCATATTCGGTGTTCTTCTTTCACCACAACTGTTGAATCTTATAAATGATTCCCCCCTCACAGTTCACTAGGCCTCTTTTCTCTCCCTAAACTGCTCTCTCCTCTTACCAAGGATTAGAATACAAATAACCTTGGGCATTAGTCCAAAATCTTCACTTTGCCCTATCTCTGTCCAAGAAAGCCATCTTCACAGCCAGCTTTGCTCTGAGAGTCCTAAATGCCAGTGTTTTTGCATTCCCAAAAGATATGCGCAGATAACAAGAAGATCAAACCCTGCAACCAGAAACTGGTAGCTGCTTCCCTGAACTGTGTCCTCTTCCTTCTGAGCCCTAAACTAGACCATATCCCCAACATCCATTGCTGTTAGATCTGGGCATATGACTGAATGACAGCCAGTGGAAATATGAGTTGGAGATGTACCCCACTTCCTGGCTGGACATAAAAAATCACACAAAGCATAGCCTCCACTCTCTTTCTCACTCTCACAGTCATCTTGGAAGACATTTTAAAGATGAAAGAGTCATAAGAGGGAAAGAGCGTTGGTCCCTGAATTGTTAATGAGAAGAGAGTAATCCACCAATTAGAAGCATCCATCTGGACTTTACATGAATGAAAAATAAGCTTCTTCTTGTTAATCCTCAGCCTTGAGGGTTATATCTACCAATGTTATCTTAACTAATACACAAGACCTTCTCAGATACAGACATATTAATCAGTTAAATTCTAGTCCAGTATACTCTATTCCCATGATGTGCTCACTGAAAAACACAACCAATTTCCCAGACATTAAATATTTAAATAGTTTTAAAGAGGTATTGTTTTCTACCAAGATTTCTTACCCATATTACAGCCAATTCAATTGAAAACACCAGATGTTTAGAAGTAAATATATGATCCCTGCAATGGTTATAGTGGCCATTTAGCTTACCCTCCCAGTGTTGGCTTCCTCTTTCTTTAGGAACAGCCATGTTAGTGAGTAGCGGAGGCAGAGATGGCAGTAAAGGGTGGAAAGAAATCTATTCTCATCAATTTCAATTCACCTGACTTGGAGGAACTCCACCCTCAACTCCCAGAGAGAGCTTGTAACCAAGCCCTAAGCACTAGACACACTCATTGTTTTGGTAGGAAACTTATGGGCCAAGCTGTCTCAATCAGATGCAATCTTAAGATTTGCTAGTAGTACAGAAGAGAGAAACCATTTCACTCTTTTCCACTGGACTGGGCCTTATAATGATGTGAGCTATGGGCCTCTGAGTGGAACTTAAGAACTGAACCAACCCAGCAGAAGCAGCACACAAGAATGGTCCTGGTGACGTTAGTTAGTTACCCTAAGCCCTGAATCAGGGTGTACCTAAAGACTATTCAGTTAAAGAAACCAGAGTTTCCTCCTCTTTCTTTTCCTAGCAGCAGCTGAACTGGATTTTCTGCTGCCCACAACACTGAACAGAATGACCCTAACTGACCCAGGTGCTATCCTCCTCTGACTAGAGACCATCCTCCACTCAGCAAGTAGAATCAAGCTGAGTGGCTCCTATTCTGATTGCAGTTCCTAAAAATTGACACCTGGGATCTGTACTGCTATTGTCGCAAAAATGTCACAATATTGAGCTAGGAAAGCCAATTTCTTTTTTATCATAACTATAATTGACAAAGGAGAATGAATTTATTTACATAGAAGAAATTGTCAAATATCATGAGTCTATTCTTCGTCCTATGTTGAGAGCCTTACATACCTTAACTAATCCTCACAAAAATAGACTTAGGCAATTATTATTATCCCATTACATGGATGAGCAAACAAGATAATCCAAGATCCTTTGGCCAAATTATTCATTTACAAATGAGTAAATACTACCAGAGACTTAACTCTTAGGTCATGCCTACTCATATTCTGAATAGGTATCACCAGAATACAGTTTTAATTTTAGCTCTGCTAATTTTGTTTCATTAACACCAAAAGGGTCCCAGAAGCACTGCCTTGCCACCTGAGGTGGCTTTTTGGAAAACTGATTAGAATGATGTATATGAAAGGAAATGCACATGACCAGATGAAAAATAGGAGGCATGGGGATATTTAATACTATGTTCCAATGGCACCAACATGGCAGAGCTACGGATGGATTTGGGAGCCATTCTCAAATAGTGTCTTGCTAGACAGAGGTATGAAGAAGCAGGCTCCTCTGTCAGCAGGCTCCTTCACACCTCTGTCTAGTGAGACATTGTTTGAGAAACAGCTTTAAAAATACTAACAAAAGAGGACAAAGCAGTCCCTCGCTCCTCACTTAGCTTCATCATGGGGCACACATGTACAAGGGTTCCCATCTCCTAGTGTGCTGGTCCTTTGCATAGAGGAATAGTAATGGTGCAGTAAGAGCACATCTCCATGGGTTTGACATATCTTCTTGGAGAATTTCATGAATTTGTTTGGAATCATTTTCCTCAAGGAATATAGGACAATCTAAGGGAAGACATGCAATAAGAAGTTATGCAAAATAATTATGACCATTGCCATGCCCTGAGAGGGTGTGTGTCTGGGAGACCTGGTGTGACTGGCTAGAATCAAGAAAATGTGACCTGCTCTTAGACCAGATGAAGCTTAAGATTTATCACACTAAGGACAAAGAGAGTGAATAGTGGATAGAAGATAAAATACATGAGTTAATACTCAGTCAATATTCAAATAGAAATTTCAAGTCCCTGTCAAGACAACTATCATATTGAGATAAAGAGAACATTTTATGTTTTGTGGGCTCCTAAGGGCAGGGAGTTGAATTATACCATGAGCCAAGAGGAAAGGAGAGAATTCACAATATAATAAACCCTTGCCTCAGGGGAAGGTCCAATCCTTCTGGGTTTATGCTGAGTATAAAAAAGAGAAGGAGATAGAGAAGTAAACAACCAGAAACATGTGCTTTGGTTCCCCGCCAGGCTGAAATCCCACAGAGATGATTCATGTTAGCAACCTTCAACTTGAGACCATCATATACTAGCCACCCACTTCCTATACTACACCTTGAACATAGGAGGGAAGAAGCCTTCCACACAGCATGTTATGAAGTTCAAGCTGGCTAGGGAGTGGTGGTGCAGCACATATGGTGGGAATTATTTAAACACATGGCCTGAGGTGGCAGGCTTAACTCCCTAAGCTTGGTGAATAATAGGCAGGAGACATGAGGGAACCTGGAGGTTCACTTGGTTTACTAAGAACACTTGTGAACCAATTGATCTAATACGAAAAAGTGGTTATGGAGAACCAGGATTTTGTAATAAGACCTCAGCTTGAGGTGACAGCATGCACCCCGGAAGGTCAGACAAGGCACCCATAACCCAGTAGATGCTTCCCAGTAGCTCAAGAATTAGCCAAATCATCAAGTTCATGAGGAGGCTAATAGTAACCCAGAGAAATCTCAGTGATCTGTCTCTACAAATGTATCTGAGGGTCTCTCTCCCCCAACACCATGAGAACACATAAATATCCCCACTCAAAAAAAATATACCTACATACCATCTTGGGAGAGACGAAGAGGAAAGAGAAGGTTAATAGGAGCTGACCTATTTCCAGAAAAAATACTGAGTTACCTCAAAAACAAGGTTGAGAGCAGAGGGCGCAAGAGGATATCTGACAAGTGTGTTTTGTATCTTTAGCAATGGATGGAAAGAAGTGATAGGCAGTCATGATTAACCTTAGGTCCCAGAGCAACACAGAAGCTGCACTGTCTTTGCATATTTGTGTTGAACTGTGCACATGTATAAACCCACTGTCAATGTCACTGAACCTCCGCCACTTACAGAAGGTTTCCAGCATCACAGAGGTGTCATCGACTCTTTTCATTGTGTTCTAACTTCTTCTCTCTTCCTACCATACTTAGCTGATACTATCACATGTACCTCAAGTCATTTTTTTACATTCCTTTTTTTGTATTTGCAGAAACACTTTAATTATTTTTAAAATGGCTATATGCATGGTCAATATTACAAGTTCTTGATTTCTCAAAATATGTTTAATTGTAGGATTGTACAGAGACATTCATAAAATGAGATTTGTCATTTTCTTCAAAAGGAAAAGATATTTCTTCCCTCTTCCCAGTGAAAAACCTGGAGCTGATTTGTGTTACATCACAGTTAACCTGTTTCTTATTGACAGAAACTTTTAGGATATTCCTTTTATCCCTGGAGTGTTGAGATTTAACTTGGTTGCTTCCGAGTGTGGATCTTTTTCCTGGGCATGCTGCTCAGGATTAGTTAGGAAGGCGCGCTCTCAACACTCTTCTTTACTTCACCTGTGGGTAACTTTGCTCTTTCTGGAACTCTTAATGGATGAGTATCAAACTTCTTTTTCCTCAATTGTCTATATACCTATATACTCGAGTATATACAGGATTTTGTTTTTTTACTTTCTCAGTGAAAACTAGATACAACCTATATTTATAACAATTGGAGACTGATAAAATACATCATTACACATTTCTGGGTAAGACACAAAGTAGTTTTTAAAATGATGATTTATAAAATGAAATCTAGATGGATATGCTATTTAAACAACCACAAAAATTAAACCCCAAATGTACTATACAAAAACATCAGGAAAAAGAAAACTGCGATCTCAAACCAGATGAACTCTCAGAATCTGGTACATAACCCAGGCCATTAATGATAAATTGGCAAATGTGAATGCATGGAGTTCTATATTTGTTTTACTTTTGGAAGAGTAAAATTTAGGAAAGTATAATATACACAGGGAAATGGACTCAATTGTACAAATTGCTGAATTTTCACAAACTGAGCAGCCTCTGTAACCAACATTTCATCAAGAAGGAGAATGTTCCCAACACCCAGAAGCTCCCTCAGGCTGTTTCCTGTCACCACCACCCACAGGTTCCTCTTAACTTTCCTGGCTTGTAATACCCTGGGGTAATGCTGCCTGTTTTTGAGCTTTGCATATGTGGAACAGTTCAGCAGGTGCTCTTTGGGGCTGGCTTCTTTTGCTCAACTTTATGTTCATGAGATTTACCCATGTTGTTGTGTGCAGTTGTGATATGTCCCTTATCATTGCTGTATACTATTCCATGTGTGAATTACTCCAATTTATGTCCATTCTCCATTAATAGGGTGATTTCTTTTTGTTTTCATTATGTGAGAGTTTCTAGACCCGTCTTACAACTTTGGTCTGTAACCCTGGCTTTTCTATTTCTTAGCCTTTTGATTGCTTTTTTCAGTTGCCTTAAACATGCTTATAATTTCTAAGAATTTCTCTTTTACTAACTGCTTGACCTCTTTTTTTTAATACCATCTCATTTTTTGTTTTAGTAGAAACAATGTCTATTTCTTCCCTTTCTAAGCATATTATTATAGAGATTTTAAGTTCTTTTATTTCTCAATTATTTCTGTTTCTTCAATAGAAGATTGCTTTTTTAAAATTTTTACTTAATTCTTCTCTGGGTGTTATTGGTTTTCTTTAATGTCTGGTAATTCTTGATTGAGAGTTTATATATGTGAGTAAAGAGCTAAATTTCCTCTGTAGTTGGGTAGATATGCTTCCCTCACAGGCTTCTCCAAAAGTGGGACAACTGAAGGCAGGTCTATGGGTGAGCAGAAGGGGTACTGGTGACCAGAGGACTTCCCCATGGGACATGTTGGTGGGGAGAGCTGTTTGTGGGGGGAGCTGTCTGCAGTCTGAGCCCCACCCAAGGACCATGTAAAGAGGGCTTGGATTTTACTGGGAATACTTTCCTGGGTGGAGTTGCTTTGTTCTTACTTTCTCTTTCTAATGTTAATTTTTATGGGTGAATTTCTGAGTTAGTTTCTGATCTTTTCAGTTTTTCTCCAGCTCCCCCAAACCATGTAACGATACCTCCCAGAAAGATCACACATTTTCTTTAGAAACTAGTTCTTGGATGTTGTGGCACTGTCATATATTCTGTGTATAAAAGGTAGTGAGGGAGAGAGGGACACCTTCAGGGGACTCAGCAGTCATTACATTCACTTTTTAATCCATAATCCTGGTGATCGCCCTGTAACCAGCATTTTGCATTTATTGACTTTTTCTGTTCCCCCTTGGAGAAGACTGTTCTCATTTCAGGTGCTTTGGGCTGTAGTTTCTCCCATTCTGTTGTCTCCGGCACACTCGTCACACCTGTTCCTTGTCATCTAGGATTTCCATAAAGTTACTCTTAGGTTGTTGGCTTTTGCTGTCGTCTTGCAGAATTGTTGTGTTAAATTGTTGTTCTTAAAAATCATCCTTTGCCCTTTTAGAGGGATTTTGAGAGACAGGAAGGCTAATCAGTCTACCATCTTAAACCTGAAACCTGATCTGAATTTTTATAGGTCACTATAGTGGAAGTGAATAGAATGGGTTGGGGAGGCCCAGGAACAGCTTCAAGAAGACATGTTTATGGTAATCCAGGCATGATAAGACAGGCCCTTAAGTTAGAATGAAGGCAGCAGCAGTTTAGAGGAATGGAAAGATTTAATAATAATTATGGAAGTGAAAGCAACAGGACTTGGTTTAGACATGGGAATTAAGAGCAAAGCTTCAAAATGAATCTTGAAGGCTGGTGCAACCACTGTTCAGAGATGCCTATGAGCTGAGGAGGCGCTCAGGGAATATTGCAGTTATTGTTGCTGCTGTTGTTGTTATGAAGAGGTGCCATTCTGATGCATCAAAACATTCCTGATCATAGTTTAAATTTTCCATAAACTGAAAAGTACAGAATGTCAAAATTGAACCCACTAAGAACAGCGTTGGCATTTCTGAAGCCATCCTTGCCAAGGAGATGCAATCAGAACTCACTGGAGATTTCACCAGTCACATGCCAGAAATAAGCAGCAATAACTTCCACAAAGCTCAGACCTTTGATTGTTTCTTGAGCTACTAAATTGTTTAGACTATGTGTCCTAAACACATTTTGCTTGCATGAATTTTGAGAAATGGAGTATCTTGGGTAAAAGTTTAATCTTTTTATTTCCTCTGGTGTACTCCAATATAATTAACTTTATGTCAATAAATATTATATTTTTATAGCATCAAAAATCTGGGCTATTATATTTTGATGCAGTTGGCAATCCATATGGAGGAAGTCTTCAGAGGGAATCCTAATAGTTGATTTCAAGTGGAGAAGAAGGAATTAAGAGTATATTCCCAGAAGTAAAGAAAAGTGAAAAGTGAACTCAGAGGAGGTAGTCTCCAAACCTACAAGTCTTGTCCCCATCACCACATATTCCATATCTTCTTCTTTGAAGGCCTACTAAACCCCTTATTTGAAGTGTAATCACTGCAGATTAAAGGATGATTTGAGGAAGAGTGATTCTACAGTACCAAACATCCCATAAAATAAATGCTGAGCACCCATGGATATTTGCAGGAAAATGCCAGGCTTGTTTGCAGTATCTTGGTAGCAACAACACAAGATCCTATCACAGAATAAGCCGAAGTTAAAAGACTGGACACATTTTGTTGTCTGCGTCTCAATTCAGGTTTGGGACATCTAGGATAATTGATGTACTTGTAAAATTCCAGCCATATGATATCATTATTAGATATCTATATCTTCCTGGTCAGATTCATGAGAAAAATGAATTCTACGAGAGTCAGAGTACCTTGTAGACGTCATAGAAAAGAGACAAGGCTTTGCTGACAAGGAAGAAAAAGGCATCAAGTGCTTGGTTTGAGAGAAAAGAGAGAAGGAGGGGGGAGTTTAACAGAAAGAGAAAGAGGTGCTTAAGACCAGGGTTAAGGCCCTGAAACACAATATCCACTTTTCTCTTCAGCAAGTTGTAAGTCTAAAAAGCACTTTCATTTAAATAATTTTATCTTTGCTTCCTGAGACAAGAAAATAAACCAGATATCTTAAAAGAATATGCCAAGGGTTTCACAGCCAACAGGTAGGAGAAGCCCTCGTGGCTCCCAAATCCCAGGTTGGTGTTCAGTTTTCCCTACGATGAAAGACTGCAGCCCTTCATAATTTTATAACAGCCGCAATCATTCATGCAAGCCAAGAAGAAGCCTTATTGATGTGATTCTCTGCTAAGGGAAAAACAAACAATCAGTTCAGTTCAATCAGTCTAATTTAAAGTTGACTTTGTGTAAATGAGGAGGCAAGGAGACAGTAATTTGGATTTCCAGCTAAGATGTTATGCTACATTTAAAAATTGCTTTCTAATCACACTGTATTGATTATCTCAAAGAAATGCCCTCAAAATAATGAGACCCAAGGTGGAATGAAATTCATAACCATTGATCTGTGGGTCAATGTGTTGTTTGTATTTGCACATAATGGAGCGTTACCAAGATTGCCCTATCACCTCTCCCACGCCACTTTGCTGACGGTGTATGTGAGAAAGAGTGTGTGGCAACCAGGGTATACAAGTGACTGTGGGTGTCTCTGTCTGTGTGGTTGTGTGAGGGTGTTTCCATGTGCTACAAAGAAATCAGTTTTGAGTCTAGAATCATCCTTCTTTAAAATAAAAAGGTGAGAAAAGAAAACAAAATAAGCATATAGCTTTGCTGAAGTTCCCTCAAGTCGGACACAGGATCTCCGAAGTACAAGATCTATGAAGGTGGTGATCTCAGGAGAAAAAAGTGAGGGAATCTGACCTAATTCAGCAGACCTATGATGAGGCCCCAGAATCTATGATTTTTACAAGCTCATCCAGCTGACCTAGTTATGCAGCAGAGTTTGGGATCTATCTAGAGATGAGCCTATATACGGGTCAGAAAGGAGCTGAGTAAGGTTGTAATCTCAGCCAGAGATGAGCTACCACCTTATCTTTCTGGGAGCACTGAATTATAAATTGTATCACCAACTCCCATCTAGAGCCCTACCTTGAAGCAAGAGGACTGGCTTTCTGTAATCCCATACTGCTCAGTCATTGGCCATGAGCTGTGGGCTGTGGCAGGCAGGGAAGGGAACATAATAACATGGGCCAGGCAGCTCCTGCTTGAGTGAGGGCCAATTTCCCAAAGAAGGGCCTGCCATAAGCCAGTGTAGCCCACATTAATAGCAGCTGAGAAATAGTGCACTGGCCCAGTAAAGGGAGTCGGTCAGGGCACCAAGAGTATTCACTAGTTATTATTATACATTTCATTTTATGTTTTGAAAAGCAAACTCACCTAGAGATCAGTTTGTGTTTTCTGTGTTCTTTCATCAGCCCTTATTACCCCGGAGGTCAGAAACCATTGTGATTGTGAACCAATATCAAGGTTAAGTGAGGTCTCTAGGTCCACTGTGGCTTCATACTTTTGTAAAGAGTCTGTGATCAAAACTGGTAAGATCTGAGTATGTTCTGTCATTGATGCTTTTATACCTATGTCTATTTCCTGGGTTTAACAGTGTACTATGGTTTTATAAAATGTTACTGCTGGGAGAAGCTGCATGATGGGTACATAGGAGCTATTTCTATTACAAAAGAACCTCTGTAAGCTGATCACTCGTGGGACTTTAACAAACTGGTCAACACCTGGAGTTGGTAAGCATAAGGAAATAGGCCTGCCCTAAAGATACATGAATGTGGGGGTGGCGCCTATGGCTCAAAGGAGTGGGGCACTGGCCCCATATGCCGACCCGGCCAAAAACTGCAAAAAAAAAAAAAAAAAAAAAAAAAAGGTACATGAATGTGGTACGCGTCTAGTCTGTGAAAATTACATCAACTTAAGGGGGTGGCGATGTGAGGGGGTAGTAAACGTTTTAGGTTCTACTGTATTTTTACCACTTCTGGTGAGTCTACAATCATTTCAAAATAAAAAGTTTTTTAAAATCATAAGATCTGGGCCATGCCTGTGGCTCAAAGGAGTAGGGCGCCAGCCCCATATGCCAGAGGTGGCAGGTTCAAGCCTAGTCCCGGCCAAAAACTAATTAAAAAAAAAAAAAATCATAAGATCTGTAGTTTTGAGTCCTGGTTCCAATAGCAATGAGCCATGCAACCCTCATTTTATAGACACTTTGAGGAGAGAGTCAGTCTGCTTTCCTTTTCTCCATATTTCCTGTTATATCATGGGGCCTGAGCCCTAAAAATAAATAAATAAATAAATAAATAAATAATAAAAAAATAAAAAAAATAGGGAGAGAAAGAAAGAAATAAGAGATCACTCAGTGATTCAAAGAATAAATGGGTGAATAAATAGTGGCCGTGAACAAATTACTTAAGCTCCCTAAGCCTCAGCTTCTCTGTCTATCTCTGGGCAACTGCAAATATCACATGCATTCACATACAAACAACGCTCTGAGTGATTTAAAGTTGTTCTTCATACAGTCATCAGGACTCAGCACACGGTAGCCGGCTCAGAAACACCTGGGGAGAAGCTCAGAAATGCAGATTCTCAAGCCTAATTCTGGATACCTGAGAGGAAGCCCAATAATCAATAGTTTTGATCAACTCACCCATGTGACTGGGTTCTGCAGCAAAGTTTGGGATCTAGCTATAGAGAAGAGCCTTGCAGGTTATTAACCTGCTAACCCCGAGGGAAGAAAAGAAAGGAGATGAAGAAGAAAGGTGGAAAACCAGAGGAGGAGGAGGAAAGAGCAAGGAGGCACTCAGAGGCGGAAGAGCGAGGTGAGGTGGGGAGCTGCCGCGTCTCCTCCAGCCTTCCTGGGGCAGGTGCTGATGGGTCGCGCCATGCAGGAAACACACAGAGAACTGGTGAAGCGCTTTGCAGCTTAACTGCCTATGAGCCCACTGATTTGAAGACGTTTGGGGACCCCTTCCCTCTGTCCCGGAAGTATCCTAGGAACTTACCAGATATAAAACGACTTAGACTTTGAATACAGGAAAATTTTCATTAAAAGTAGGCAGTGTTGTTTCTACACATAGTATGTTAGGGAAGCAGGTCTTGACTAAAGCTCCTAAAAGTCTTCTGCATTCTCGCCCGTCATTTCAGAAGAAAAGAAGGAAAGACTGTGTGAGAAAGACATTAGTGTCAAGAAAGTAGAGAAAAAATAAAATTTGCAGGATCTTAATTTCCAGATTTGTGTGCCACTGCCACACTTGTGGGACTAACCAAGCAATCTTTCTCACCTTCTACCAGGCTCTAAATCTGGACTTCTTTTGCATTATAGAAAAGGTAGGGATTAACCCTTGGAAATGGCATTTTCCTTTTTTGGACTATAGGCACTTGGTAAATGGTCTTAATTAGCTGTAAGTTCCTTCTGATGTGTGTGTCTGTGTCTATGTGTGTGTGTGTGTGTGTGTGTGTGTGTGTGTCTGTATGTGTCTGCATGTATGACTGTGTCTGTGTGTGTCTGTTTGTGACTGTGTGTGTAGTAATGAATGGCTGCTTGACCCATAGAATGAGAGACTGTGGTCCCCTCCCTCTCTTGCTCTCTGGCAAATGATTTCTCTGCTCCAGGACTAAGGTCTCCTAACTCTGCCTCCTCCCTTGTATCCCCCAGGGATGCCTACTGGTATCTGCAATAATGCAGCAGAGTAGCCCTGGGCTTGGAGTCAAAAGATCTGGATTTCAGGCTGTGTGTGATGATGGACAAATCACTCAGCATTTTCATCCTTGCTTTGGAAAAATTTTACTTGCTTTGACCTCCTCACAAGGAGGTTGTGGGGACACCATGAAAAAGAACTATGCGCTTTAAAGCAGAGTACAAATGACAGTTGTTTTCATTGCTGAGCACGTCTTAAAACTTTTCCCTGTACTTCCTTATCCTCTGTGTCAATTTGGGAAAAGCCTCTCTGAATAGCCCAGGGCGTGCCTGTAAACAGGTAACTGGTCAAGTTTGAAAGACATTGCCTTCCAGGCACTGTGCTAAGTGCTTTGTTTGTTTACCTCATTCACTTAAAACAATCCCCTGGAAGTAGGTATTATTGTCCCTTCTTTCAGAAAGAAAACTGAGATTCAAGGAGGGAGAGAAACTATCCTCACCCCCATGGCCACATAACCAGTGAGCAGCTGGGTGGGTAGCAATCCATGCAGTGTGATTCCTCAGCCTGTGCTTCCCCATAAAGCACCATTGTCTATGTCGGGGGTGCCCTCTTTGCAGGGTCCTTTCCCGAGGCCTCATCTGTCTTCCCACATCTCCCACATGGTTTCTCTTGGCCTTTGAGAATAAATCAACATACACGCCTGATTAATTTTACCTCTTTCAATATATGAGAGAGAATGCACTTGTGGACTGCCACAAAGAGGCACTTTTTCATAGCCATTCCCCCCCCCATTCCAGTATATCCATAATGTGTGGCAAAATGTCTTTCCCAATGCAGTCAAAATTCTGAGTGTGTGTGTATGAGAGAGAGAGAGAGAGAGAGAGAGAGAGACTGCTATATTCATCCAGGTCTTTGAGTCTCTTTCTCTCTCTCTCTCTCCTCTACCAACAATTGATGAAAGATTCTAAAGAAGTGCCCTTTTGTTCTGGAAACACAGTACAAGAAATCGGAAAACACCAGCATTTGTGGTATTAAACCTAAAAATCGCTGTGATCAATGTTAATTTGACATAATGACATGCAATACTTTCACCTCAAAACTCCTGGGAAAAAAATTAAATGCAAATTATTCTAAAATTTTAGAGCATAATTTATTTATTATTTGTGCCCTCTAACTTGGGAATGTTTATATTTAACAGGAGAACTGGTAAAACTATTCCACGATGTTCTAAAGTGAAACAAACCAAACTTTTGAAGGGCAGATCACAAGTATCTTGCCTGTCAATGAAGAAATTCCTCCAAAGCCATAAAGCTAATCAGTCCAGGGCAGTAAGTTCCCACATCAGAGAGTGAGAGGCTCTGCCCTTTCTTTCAGAGTCCAGGGAGCCTTTTTTTGATAGCTATCCTGTGAAATAGCGCTTGGTAGAGAGGGGGCAAATTAGATTGTCCCAGTAGACAAATGAATTATTAAATCAGAATAAGGGAGTAGCAGGTCATAGGGAAGAAAAGGAGATGGAGGGAAGAGAGGAGGGAAGGAGCAAGGAAAGAGAAGACAAAAAAAAGAAGGGAGGAAGTGAAGGAGAAACAGAAGAAAGAAAAGAAGGGAGGGAGTGCTGAAAGCAAGGATCATATCTATAGAAGAAACTCAAACTGCAAATACTTACTAGGTCTTAACTTTTATTTTAAGATATAAAAAACAAACCCTTTTTCCAAAACCACGGAAAAAGCCAGTCAGCTGCTGCCTCTTCTGTAACAAGCCTCTCTTTAGCCCCACCTGGTGGTCTTTCTCCCTTCAAACCACAAGTTGGTTTATAAGCTACAAAAATTTGCAGAAAATACCTCAGCTTGGGGCACACAATTAAATGGGGAGATTTTTCTAGGGGCTGATCTGAAAACACATTTGTCTCGAATTAGTCATAAGCTCACTCTCTCTGTCTCTCCGTTTCTCTCTCTCTATCTGTCTCTCCCTCTCACCCACCCCTTTCTCCCTCACATCCTCCCTTTTGTTACAAATTGTGGTTACACTTTATTTCAAAGCTGACAACAAAGCTAAAAGCCCCAGTGACACTCCTAGACACCTCCTGTGGGAAGTGGCGCAGGCTGAGCAGGCATGAATTCCTAGCACAGCAGGAGCAAGTCTGCCTTGCCCCGGCTGGAAAAAGCCTTCTGAATTTCCACGACAGAGGGAACCAAATTGGCTGACCAGAGAAATAACTTGGACTTTGAAAGAAGATCCTACATTCTAGCCCTGAGACAGAGGACTGGGACAGCTTTCAGGCAGGGATGTGTCTTAGCAACAGTAGCTTTTGGGTTATTAGGAAGTTGTTTTTAGGTAGACCTATTGATTGATTAATATTTACCCACAGGGTCTGTACTATAGATAGGAGAAAGTATGGAAAATTTCATAAAGTATTTCAGAGATGCCATTTCATCCAAAAATTTCATCAATACCTTATTCTGTGTAACCCTGGACCTCTGGAGAGTCCTGGACCTCTGAGGACGATGTGAGGGTATGACTACTGGCTATAAAAAGCTTTCCCGCTTCACATCCAGCTTCCCACACCGTAGCCCAACCTCTATGCCTCTGGCCAGCTGACCCTGCAAGCCTGCTTCTCTTTGTACTAAGGCTCTGTCAGCAACACTTCTGTGGAGAGGGAGCTGGCGCAGCAGTGAGCTGACAAATATCATTTTAAATTAAATAGTATATTTTAACATGTGTTTCACACATTAAAGGCACAGATGGTGAGGCGTCCATGCCTTAGGAGACAGCTGTGCTGAGGAAAAAACAGGTGTGGATTGCAGTTCAACTTCACATCAGCTTCCCGCATGATTTCCTCTGAGCAGCCGAGTTACCTGATCTGCCTCCATGCCCCTGGGCTGGGGACCTTACTGGAAAACTCTCACCCACCTAAACTACACAAGATTCTAGTCATGGACTGGGGTTGCTTCCACCTAAGAATACCCTGCAGAACCATTTTACAAAACAAAGGGTATATTTTTATCTTTTTTTTTTTTTTTTTTGGTATGGCCATGATATTGATTTTTTTCTCCTTTTGCTTTGGTTAGTGGTATAAGAAGGAGACAAGTGAAAGAGAAATGGGAGCAGTGAGGTCTATATTGACTTTGGTCAATGCCCTGATTTTTCTGGAAACCCCCAGCCTTTGGAGATCACGGAAGAGCCCTGTTCCCCTCCCTATTTAATCCTCATGTGGACCTAAAGTAGTGGTTCTTAAAATAGGGGGGTCCCTGGTGCTAAAGCAGCAGCATCACCTCTGGAAATGAAAAGTTTCAGGCCCCATCATAGTCTACTGAATCAGAAGAAACTCAGGAGGGGGGTCATCCCTCTGGGTTTTAACAAACTCCCCTCCCAAGTAATCCTGATGCTTATTCAAGTCTGAAAACCACTGGCCTCAAGTGTCCACTGCTGGTTTGTCACAGGGATATGATGCCCTGGTCTGGCCTGTTCCAACACCCCGGGTTGAGTTTAAAGGGGTTATTTCTTTGTGTTAAATCAACACATTACTTACTGGCTCAGTTCTTGGGTCTCTTGGGAATTCCTTGGTACGTTTGTATCCCTGCAACTCTGGTTCATGGTTGGGTCTGGATTTCTGCATCTGCAAGAAGAGGGCCAGATATGACAGTGTGGTGAAGCTATCAGGGTAATGCCGTTCTCTACCTCTGTCCTCAGTATTATCTTTCCAACTTATCCACCAGCAGGTTCTGTGCTCAAAGAGAACAACGAGTCAGATCTGGTCCCTGGCTTGGTGGGAGTTCACAGCACAGTCTTGGAAGCAGATCGTTGTAATGCATACTGAGTTGTGCAGTCAAGAGTCCTGAGCCAAGTGTCTGGGCACATAAAGTAGTCTTAGGGAAAACAAGGACACAGTTCTCCCTTAATTTCTCCAGCCTTGGAAGAAACCCAGCAGGCCAGGCAGGAAAAAGGCACGGAAGATAAAATATCTTCCCAAATCATGCTGTTCCCTATTCCTTCCTTATGAAAGGACGGCCACAATGCCTGGGGTGGGGCATGCCCACCTGGACTCCTGGAAGCAGTTAGGAGAAGCAGGCAATGCAGCCCCCTAACAGACCCTGAAGTGCAATCTGCTTCTCTGTGAAGCTCCAAGGTATGATGGGGATAGTGGTAGTGGTAGTGGTAGTGGTAGTGGTAGTGGTAGTGGTAGTGGTATGAGTGTGAGAGTGTGTGTGTGTGTGGGGGGGGGTTACATTTGCAAGGAAGTGGAAAACCTACCTATTCTCTTCGTACCCTTAATAGCTAAGAAGCAACCATCATCCACGCTGACTCAATCACCTGAACCGTCCTACGCCCAGTGCTCCACAGTACTCAGCTGGGAGCTCTGGGTCTGCAGTCTGGGGCACTGGCCTCTTTCCCATCCTGGTTCTACCTACCTTCCTGTGTACCTTCACTGGGAAATGGAGCAGTCTGTTCCGTCCATGCTAAGGGGAATGGGGTGAGGACATAGTGAGACATCTACAAAATGGAACCTGCTCCTGGAGGAGATTTGGTAAATGACAGTATTAGGAAAGCAATCTCCAATGGGGATGTTATCTGAAGCCTTTCCTTTGACTAATTTAGACAGTTACAGTGGATCACTACACTGCGCTCTCTGTCTCTAGAACCAAGTCTCTGGTCTCTGCCTGATGGTCACCCAAGGGTATGTTGCTTCAGAGCAAAAGAACTAGAACAGAGCAACAGAAGAAAGAGCAGCAGAAGAAACTAGCTCTAATTGTGACACAGAAGGCACTTGCTTCCCTGATTCATCTCCCCACCAGTGAGGGACCCAACGCTTACCTGCTCTTGCACTGGTTGAACAGAGGGTGAACCTGGTTGCCTAGTCATGCTCTGAACACTGAGGCTCCTTAGCACGTCCAATGCCCAAAACATCTAAGGGTAGCAGACTGCCAGGAGTCAAGAGAGAACTGGAGAAAATGTGGTACCATCTTCTGAGCACAAAACCTCATCATAACTTTGCAATGGCTAAACCAAGATTGACTAAGGCTGCATGGTGAACAAAAAGACAGCATCTCCAGGGCCTAGGTGGAGGCAAAACCCCAGTGCTGGAGAGAGACCTAATTTCTAGGAGCCTAGAGGATCAGTCTGTGAAAGAAAAACCACAGAATCCACAGCCACTCAGGGAACTAACTGCCCTGGAAAGTTACAAGGGAAAGCATGAGAAAATAGTGCCCTAGGGACCCTCTTGTGCTAGACAACAATAGTGTCCCTTATCCTCATCTTACACATGAGGGAGCTGGGGCAGTTGCCTAAAACTACATAGCTGGGGAAGGACAAAGGCAGAACCCTGTGTCCTCAGTTTCTGTAGAGACCACTGAACCATCCCTTTTCCTATTACACTTTGAAGAGAGCTGGGAGGAAGGTCATGTTTCGTAGCTCCACACCCCTTTGTAAGAGAAGGCAGCCCCTGGTAATACTAGTTAAGGGGCCAGGGTGCTCGGGACTTGACACCTAGATCTGCTACTTACATTCCTCATTTCTTTGTATCCTGCGCCTGCCAAAATGTCAGGAAGTTTTTCATATTTTTTTACCAGTTTTTCTTACCCCTGACCACCTTCCTTCAATACACACACTGTAGCCCATATCCATCCTCTTCCAAAATTATTGAAATGAGCCAGTTTTACTCCTGTTATTTTTTTAACTCATCCATCTGTTTCTCTCTCTCTCTCTTCCTCCCCCTCAATGGTTTTCTTTGTTCTTCTCTTTTCTCCATCATCTTCTCCCCACTGTTTCCCTGCTTTTCTCATTCTTTCTTTTGCCATTCTCCCCCCTCCGCTTCCTCGGCCCTACTTCCTGGCCTAGTTTGCTCATAAGACCAATACCTAAAATGACAAGTCAAAACAACAACAAATGACCTGGAGCGCCTCATCCTTGCACATAAGCCCTCAGCATCAACCTGGACCTGGTGCCTTACAGCTGCCTGATTAAAGCACCCAGGGTGGTTTTGTCTGGAGATGATTTTATAGTGTTTGCTGAAGGGGGTAGTTGTGTTTTGTCTTGATGCCAAAATGAAGCAAAGCTTTTTGGAACAGGAAGTAGAAAATAAAAATCTCAGCCAGCCCCTTTTAGTATTGTTCAGCGTGCCAGCAACTTGATGCTTTTTCAGTGTGGGAGGCAAGTGACTGCAAATGCCGCTCTCTCGTTGGCCCAGGCTTCCTCCTGGCTAGAGTCCTCCCCAGCACAGTCAGGGCCACTCTCAACAGGAGACAGCAAAACAATGGGAAATGGGCTTGGAGCCTTCCACCCAGACACAGAGGCTAAAAATGACTTCTACTCACATCAGTAGTGTTATTCAGCATAAAGGGGACAGGAGGGAGCCAAAGCCTTTGTAAAGATGGCTTTAAAGGGGAGAAGGAGTGAGCCAGGGAAAATTTTTATCTATTCCTGCAGCCAGTGGCCTTAGGAGCCACCCAGGGTGGGGGAGGGAAGGAAGGAATGAACTGCTATTAGCATTTGCAATTCTATTTCAGGTGATAGGATTAAACTCAGGTCTGGGAGAAACTGAGATTATCTGGCCCCACACGTTATCTTTACAGACGAGGTGACAGATCCAGAAACTGTTCCTTCACTCTCTATCCAGTTTGACTCCTTTGAAACAAGACAAGAGTAGCCACTTCAGACCCTCCGACAGCTTTCTACCACCTCACACATCTGCTTTACAAACAGATGAGCAATGCCCCAGACCCCCGGATTTTTAACAAAAGGTGCTTGGAACTTAGCTCCACAGATCTTGGGGGCCCCAAGGAAGCAGTGGAAGCTCATATGCCTAAGGATGAACACAGACTTTGAAGAATCTGATTCTTTTTTATAAGCTTGGCAAGAGGGTGAAGGTGTTTGTCCTTCAGTTCTATTACAGCATTTACCTCCCAGACTATGTTCTCTAACCCCGTCTTCATATGGATAGCTGTTGAGAATATTTTTTTCCCCAAATCTTTTACTAATTTCTGTCTCCACCATTTCCCACTACCTCAGGTTACCTCTGGGCAAAAATAAAGTCTAAGGAAAAGATTCTGGTGCACATGACATGTTATGGGTGAACTCTCATGAGGAAGAGAGGGAGGAAAACAGGGTAAGATAGAGGAAGGAGTGAAGAAAAGGTGTGTCTCAGAGTCTGATCTTGACTTGATCCACAGGGGCTCTGGAGATAGACAAATTATAATGCAGTTTTCCCCACCTTTGCGTCCAACATGTGGTGCTCACATATGAATCCACCATTGAAGTGGGCTTTCCCAGAATGGGGTCTGTGCCACTTGCAGAGCCAAGCAGCTGAAGATGGCAGGGGCCAGGGCCAAGGGTGTGTCTGGGAGCCTTCAGCAGCCCACACTCCCAGCAGCTGGAGGATGGGTACCTCAGTGTTATAAAGGGTACCTGGGCGAGGTGCTGACATCATTCACTACAGTTGGAAAGCCTGGAGTTAGAAATCTTTGTGTAGGTTTTGATGGATCCTGCCTCACAATGTTCTTTCCTATGCACCTAAGCCAAGCAGGATCAGAAGTGAAATTTTGTGCCCTTCCCGTCTCTCTGCCACGTATGCCACACTTATCTGGTCTTGTCCTCATCTCTAGGGTCCACTTCCCTAGTGCAAGCCCCATCACCCCTTACCTAGACCGGTTCATTAGCCTCCCCACCAGATTTTCTGCTTCTGGTATTACCATCTCTAACATATCTTCCTACCAGCTACAAATGAAACTGGGAAATTAGTCCCTGTCACCTCCTGCTTAAATCCTTCCAAAGGCATACACCACTGTCCTCAAGATAAAGCCAAACTCCTTCACACAGCAAATCAGCCTCCTCATGGCTTAGCCAGGTTGCATGCTCCCTCTTCTGTATCCCAACACTTTATTCTCCAAACTTTCATTTTTCCTTCTCTTTCTTTCTTTCTTTTCTTTCTCTTTCCCTCCCTTCCTTTCTTTCTTCTCCAATCCCAATATGCTTTTTTGTTTTACATCTCTGTGCCTTTGCACAGTGTTTCCACTACCTAGCACACTCTTATCGGCTCATCTACCTTGGTATCATTTTTCCATATTCCTAGATTAAATTTAAATGCTTCTTCCTGACCTGAAAATGTCTGAGAGTAGATTCCAAGTGTTCTCACCACAAACAAAAGTGATAAGTGAGATAATGCGTGTGCGAAGTAGCTTCTTTAGCCATTCTACAATGCGTGTGTCTGTATCAAAGCACCATATTGTATACTATAAATGTATGCAAATTAGTTGGCAATTTAAAAGTTTAAATAAAAAAAAAAACTTCTTCTTGCTTGAAGCTTTCTCAGACCTCACAAGCTGTCACTTCCTCCTGTATGAGTCTCTATATCACAATTTCTACATTATGTAGACATTATCATTTTATTAGTCAATAATCTGTCGGACCATGAGTTCTCTGAAGATTTAAACCATACCTTATAGTTGCTTCCCCTTCTACTTCAATGCCTCCCATATGGTAGGCATTCATAGATCTTCCTTTAAAAATAATAGGCAACTCTATATAAGGACCTGAATATTTCATCTCTATATTTCATCACCAATCACTGAAGAGTTAAGAAACAAGTTTTCTCAGTGGTCAGCACCCCTTCATAGATGCTCATGACTGAGTGGTTTTCTCACTTCATGCTAATCATACTGTGCATAACCATTCCTGTATCTAAGTCATTGCTTAGATGCCCCAAAATCTTGAAATATTTTTCTTCCACTATCCAAACCCCATGCATTATTGGGTCATAGTCCAACAGTTATCCTACAAGAAAGGTTCCTCTACTAAATATTAAATATGCAGGGCAGAAACAAGATGGCTGACAGAAGCCAGCTTTCCACAGAGGCTCCCATCCAGAAGGAGAGTTAAAGGACAGAAATTTAGCAAGTAACCTGGTAGATTAGAGCTGCACCAAGAGAGAAGGTTGAAGAATACACATCAACCCCACTGAAGCAAGCTGCAACTCCAAGGATACAACTAAAAGGTACAAAATCCATCACCAAGAGGACAGAAGTCCCCTCCCCCGTGAGAATGGCTCAGAGTGCCCCACAAACTAATGAGCAGAGTTAAAAGTTCCTCCCACTACACTCCCAGGGAAGAGCCGCTACAAAAACTGGACCTACCTCCACTACTAGGGTACCGAGGCATTCTCCTGCCAGGCATAAAACTATATAAACCTATATATATTCTCTACCTGCAATTCTGAGCTCCCAGCACTCCCCTCTACTCTCACTCTGGGGTCTGGAGGCCTGTCCGAGTCCAGATTCGTGGGTGATTTCTCAAGGGGTGTGGACAGGGCCTACACTGCAGCTGGTCAGTGCTGATTCTGTAGCACAGGAGTGAGGAGAGGATGGTCGGCTGACAGGGAACCATACAGAAGTGGCGGTGCCCCAAGGTACAGAGCAGCAGCCATTTTTCGCAACAATAGGGCTCTCTCCCAGATATTCCAAAGCCACACCCCCTGTTTCCGTGGACAACCAGAGGAGGCTGGGCATCTTCTCAAGTGACAACCACCATGAAACAGATCTGAGAAAGAAATGCAGGCCCCCTGAGAATTCAACCCTAACTGTTTCACTAGGGTTGGACAGAGATTAACTGAAAACAAGACAGAACCACTTAGACCCACCACACCAAACAGATCCCCAGTTTCTCAGGCCATAGTGCTGTACGGGTCCTTAACAAAGCTCCAGGGGAAAAATCAAACAGTGTAAAACAATCATGGGGCAGAATCAGCGAAAAAACTCTGGTAACGTGAATAACCAGAATAGATCAACCTTCATCCCCCCAAGGAAAGATATGACAGATGTAACTGAAGATCCCATTCATAAACAGATGGCCAAGATGTCAGAAATTGAACTCAGAATTTGGATTGCAAACAAGATTAATAGAATGGAGGAAAATTAGAAATTAGAAATTCAAGAAGCAATTCAAAAGTTGGAATTAGAAATTAGAGGAGAAATTCAAAACTTGTCTCAAGAATTTAACGAATTTAGAGACAAAACCACCAAAAACTTAGACACACTGAAGCAAAAATTTGCAGCCCTCAAAGATATGAAAAATATAGTAAAATCTCTCAGTAACAGAGTGGAGCAAGCAGAAGAAAGGATTTCTGACATTGAAGACAAACCTTTTGAATGCTCTCAAACTTTCAAAGAGGAAGAGAAATGTAGGGCAAAACAGACCATTCTCTCAGAGAGCTCTGGGATAATTTGAAGAAGGCTAATATCCACTGCATTGGAATCCCTGAAAGTGATGAAGTGGCCATACAAGGCACAGAGACCCTTCTCCATGAAATTATGAACGAGAACTTTCCAGACACGCCAAGAGATTCTGAAATTCAGATAGCAGACAGTTTCAGAACCCCAGCATGACTCAATCCCAATAAGACATCCCCCAGGCATATCATAATTAACTTCACTAAAGTTAATATGAAGGAGAAAATTCTCAAAGCAGCCAGATGTAAGAAATCCATTACCTACAAAGGGAAGAATATTAGAATGACTGCAGATCTCTCTGCTGAAACTTTTCAAGCCAGAAGAGGGTAGTCATCGACTTTTAATCTCCTAAAGCAAAATAACTTTCAATGCCAGATCCTGTATCCAGCTAAACTGAGTTTCATTTATGATGGAGAAATTAAATACTTTAATGACGTTCACATGTTGAAGAAATTTACCATAACCAAACCAGGTCTTCAGGATATTCTCAGACCTATCCTCCATAATGACCAGCCCAATCCTCTACCACAAAAGTAAACTCACTTAGAAACTTTTGATCAAACTCCAACTTCCACAGTGCCAAAAGGATTAAAAATGTCCACTGGACTTTCAAAAAATTCGATACCATGATCAGAACACTTAAGAAAATTGGTATAGAAGGGATATTTCTTAAACTGATAGAGGTCATCTACCACAAACCCACAGCCAATATCATATTAGATGGAGTTCAATTGAAATCATTTCCACTCATATCAGGAACCAGACAAGGCTGCCCATTGTCTCCACTGCTCTTTAACATTGTAATGAAAGTTTTAGCCATCGCAGTTAGGGAAGAAAAGGTGATCAAGGATGTCCATATAGGGTCATAAGAGTTCAAACTTTCTCTCTTTGCAGCTTATATGATTGTATATCTGGAAAACACCAGAAATCCTACTACAAAACTCTTAGAAGTGATCAAGGAATATAGCAGCGTCTCAGGTTACAAGATCAACATTCATAAATCGGTAGCCTTTATATATACCAACAATAGTCAAGTTGAAAAAACAGTTAAGGACTCTATCCCATTCACAGTAGTGCCAAAGAAGATGAAATATTTGGGAGTTTATCCATTTATTGTTTTTAAAAACTCAAAATATACTTCCTCAGAAACTGAAAGTATATAATTTTATCTAAGCCCAATCTTCCTCAAATCTGCTAGAACTAAAAAGAGTTCATCTATATCTATCCCCACAAAGCATTTGAAAGTGAAAAAAAGGAACCAGTGTATGGTTTCGTGAAATCATCAACTAACTGTCTACACATTCTGACGCTGTAGTTCATGCTTACCTTGGGCCCATTGTGTTCTGGCTGTGTGACATGAGCCAAATCATTTGTCCTTGCTCTTCCTTGCTTTATGAAAATACATAGCATATGTAAAAGGACCGGGGTAATGTTCAAATTCTTCTCTCTTTAGTTCCTGGATTTCTTTCATCCACTTATTTACTCAAAAATATTTTCTAGTAATTGTCTAGTGCTGGACATTGGATTCTACAGTGTCCAAAACAGAAAAAGTTCCTGGTCTTATGAAAATCACATCCCAATTAGCAAAGACAGACAATAAATAAGCAAGAAACCTATAATGTATCAGTCATTGATAAATGCAATAGCAATAGGAGTCAATATACTGGTTTTTACATCATTGGTAATTTTTATGAATAGCCCAAAGTGTTTGGTTTATCTAGATGGTGATGGACACATTTCTTTAATGGGTGACTATGAAGGCAGATCCCTTACAGTCAGAGGATAGCGGCATGATGACATATTTATTGTCCAAACCAGGAGTCCTGAGAGTGAAAATGGGGCGGGGGGTAGGGGGGAAGACAGGGGACAGCAGGTGCAAATCTGAATGGTCTCAGGCATACTAGGAGATGCAAACCTGCCAGTCATCGGGGACTTAAGCAGAACTTTTCAGGTAAGCAGTGGTGATACCAGTGCAGCATGGTGTAGGCTGCATTAGAAAAAAAAATGGTTTAGTCCAAGTAGTAAACATCTGGAGAGGGTAAGATTAGTGATTGTCAGAGGCCAAGCAGGGTTCATAGAAGGCTATGGTAACCAGTTTGACGAAAATACTTCAAATTGTATATTAAACCAGCACATTGTACCCCACGATTGCATTAATGTACATAGCTATGATTTAATAAAACAAACAAACAAACAAACAAAAAAAAAAGCTCAGAGTGAGCTGAGTTTATTGTCCTAATGGAAGTAAGCTACCAAACGTAGTCATTTCTATCTTAGGCTGCCCAGCTGCAAGACAGGCAATGTCCTGTCTCTCGTGGGTTTTCCCTGGCTCAACAGCTTAGCTCCTATAGGACTGATAGTTGTCCTTGGTAGAGCAGGTATACTTATTCCTCCAGGAGCCACCTGTCAGCCCACACTGTATAATGAAGGGGATAATCTCTGGCCTGTTTGGATTTGGTGAATGGCAAGGAGTGGTTCAGGTACCCAGAAGACTGAGTGAGGTCTGAGTCCTTAGGGCTCTCAAGCTGGTCCTTGGTGAGGTTCTGTTCTTTCTTCCAAGAACCTGTCTCCCTTCTCTTGAGTTTCCTGTCACCTTGTTCAACATCCCCTCTGTGTAAGATTGGAAAGTCCTCTTCGCAACTAAGTTCTTTCAATGAAGATACAGAAGAAAACCTCAAAATCAATATCACAGAAAAAAATCAAATATTTAAGTAAGTGTGAATGAAGTAAGGACTGCTCTTTTCTCTTTACCTTAAATCAGGTATTTTCTGTCAATTATTGCCAAAAGTAACTATAATTCACATGTGCCTTTGTATGGTAAAGGCTCAAAATACTTTAAATTTTTATTATTTTTTATTTTTCTGGAGACAGAGTCTCACTTTGTCACCCTTGGTAGAATGCTGTGGTGTCATAGCTCACAGCAGCCTCAAACTATTGGGCCAAGCAATCCTCTTGCTTTGTCCTCCCAAATAGCTGGACTATAGGTGCCCATCACATTTTTAGAGATGAGGTCTCACTCTGGCTCAGGCTGGTCTCAAACTCCTGAGCTCAGGCAATCTACCCACCTCCGCCTCCCAGAGTATTAGGATTACAGGCACAAGCCAACATACCAGGCCTTCAAATACTCTGAATTTTTAAGTCTACTTTAAGTGATGATAATGGCTTTGTCAGATATATTGTTCCAGTGTCATTATCATCTGTTATTTTCAACAGTATCACTATTTTATAAGCATTGAGAGAACACATTACAAACATAGGACAGCTAAATGTAGAGTGTGGTTTAAAATCCTGAGCTGTTCTGATTCCTTGACGGCTTTCTATTTTTTCTATCTATTTTTTTCTTCAGCAAAGAAGTAATTCATTCCATCTTTCTTCTTGTGTCCATTTACCCATCCATCCAACACATACAGACTTAGTGCCTTTTGAGGGGTGGCACAGACTTATCTGCTACTCTAGATACAGAAGAAGTATAAGAAATGAGCCCTAGACTTTTCACTGGAATGACTGTAGCTCAAGTGACTACATACAGATGCATTCACTTTTTGCAATGCATTCACTCTATGATAATAATAATCACTACGACAGTGATAATATTCACTTTGTCCTAAGAACTTCATATGTATTTTATTTAGTGTTTACAGTACATCTAGGAGTTAGGTATTTTTGTTGTTGTCCCTGCTATGGTGATGAAGGTGGTTTAGTAGCTTTTCTGAATTAGAATCTGGCTCTCCTCACAGCCTTTTAAGAATTTGCTGTTACTCTCAGGAGCACAATGGAATAATTCAAAATAAGATGCATAAAATTATGTTCACTGAGTAACACTGACTTAGCACTAATTGCTGGTCCTGAAACTGATTTGGGGCATGATTAGGAGATACCATTAGAACTACTTAACTTGTATTTCTTCAACTGCAAACTAGCAACAGTGATAGTTGCTCTGGATTACTGTAAGGAATAAATCACATGCCCTTTCCTTAACTAATTGATTCAACTGTTAATTTTTGACTATGTGTTATGTTCAGGTCATTTTCTGGATGTTGAGGAAGACATAGATGAGCAAGAAAGGCATGTGTCCATAGGAAGCATGTAGCAAAGTACGATAGAGAAACAAAGAAAAATGTGAGCAAATAGAAAAATGGCAAATCACAGCACGTGCTACGCAAGGAATGGAATAACCTGAGGAAGTGTGGAAGGTCCCACTGCTAGGTCATCAACTTCATAGATACACTGTTTGCATCTGTTCCCACTCATCACCATCACTGTGTTCCCAGTGTTTGAAATATTACAGGCAATCAATAAATATGTTTTGTTTTGCTTTTTACAGAGACTTACTTTATTGCTCTCAGTAGAAGGCTGTGGCGTCACAGCTCACAGCAACCTCCAATTCCTGGGCTTGGGCGATTCTTTTGCCTCAGCCTCTGGAGTAGCTGGGACTACAAGTGCCCACCTGGCTAATTTTCTGTTGCAGTTTGGCCGAGGCTGGGTTCGAACCCACCACCTTCATTGTATGGGGCTGGCACCCTACCCACTGAGCCATAGGCACTGCCTGCAATCAAAAAATGTTAATTGAATGAATATATAAATAAAGAAAAAGAATGGAAGTGTCTTTAGGAGTGGCTTCTTTAAGAAGTAAATTGTATGTTTAAATCCAAAAGATGAGGTGGAGCATGGCAGCTCACGATTATAATCCTAGCACAGTGGGAGGTCAAGATGGGAGGACTACTCTAGGCCATCTTGAGTGACTATCACAATGTAGTCTGGACAAAAAGAAAAAATTAGCCAGATATGATGGTGCCAGCTACTTGGGAGGCTGAGGAAGGAGGATCACTTGATCCTGGAAATTTGAAGTTGCAGTCAGCTATTGTTGCCAAGAAACAGAACGAAATAATATCTCAAAAAAAATTTTCTTTTAAGATGAGAAGAGTTGGCCTTGCTAAGCACAGAAGAAAACACTTCCCAGGTAAAGAGAACAGCAGGGGCGAAAATCCAGAGAAGGGCCAGGAAGTTTATCTCTCTCTGCCCTGAAGCTGGATGGATGGAAAAATATGCTTTTAGAGTATGAAACTCTTGACTTTCATTAACATGATTTAAAATTACAATAAATTAGTCCCAGGCCAGAGCACAAGGCAGGAAAATTCACTCTGGAGGGACATTTCTTCAACTCAGGCCACATAGAATAGTCATAGAGGATGCCCTATTAAAGATGAGGCTACTCTTTAAAATTACAACATATAGTGCACCATATCCCGAGTAAGAATTCAAGGACATAACGAACAGAAGGATGAGTAATAACAAATTCACAAAATAAAATTTCTCTATCTGATGAATACAATAATGATCATGTTGAAAATAATATAGAATGAGACTCAATAAAATGATATATAATTATGAAGTAAATATTTTAATACAGGTTTGAATTCCCTTTATCATAATTTTCTTAATTTCTAGTAAGCACATATTAATATAACTATACACACAGCCATTTCTCAGTAGGAGTAGTTCAGTACATAAAACTCTGATCTTATGTATATTAGAATTGACAGTAATTCCTTATTAACACATATTAATTGCATAATTTCCCCTTAAATTTAATTTTATACTTCTTTATTTAATGTTCATTTAAGTTCTTCAACATGTCACAGCATACACACAATAGTCTATATTTACTATGCTCTGAAAATACAAAGAAAAAAATAAACACAGAGGCCTGTGATTGATTGTACATTTAAATTAATGCACTACAGATTGAGACAAATGCTCCAAGTGTGTGTGTTTCAATCACTATATCGTCACACAATTGAATAAACACACATGTACAATACAATGTTTAATTGAGTGCAGCAAGTACATTTATTTTAGGGATTGCATCGCTGCATATGCAGGCAAATGCACTGGCTTCACTTTGGTGGAACTAAAGTTCTGTTCACTTACACAAGTTTGAAATCTTTCACTGACTTTGGTAGATCACAAATAGTCCCATATTTTAAAGCAATAGAAAGCAAATGTGTTTCATTTCACACCATACACTCTTAATGTAGCCAAATAAATTTGAAAAGAGGTCTGGTCATTAGCATCATAAAGAAGAACAAACTTGAAATCTCTAAACGTTTCTTTCTTTTAAAATGTCTCTGTGTTCTCAATGAGGATGAAACAGGACATTTCCTCTGTGCCTGATTAGCTTTTCTATGACTATCTTGTCTGGCAATTGTAGTTCCAACTATTTAGGCATCAGGCATCGTCGTCATTTTGCTTTTGGATTGTTTGCACAGCCTTGGTCAAATGCAGCTTCGCCATGTGCATGCACGCTCTTTGAGGGCCAGATCTTGGCTATTAGAGCTAAAGACCCTAATGGAGCTTGCTAGATTCTTTCATGCTGCCTTCATGCTCTATTTACATAGATGTTCTTTTTCAAAAGTGCTGCCATCCACAGATTTTTATGTCATTTCCATTACTATCATCTTGAATGGAAGAAAAAATAAAACAAAAGCTAAATAGTAGTGTTTGCTTTACTGTGTTGGCTTTCTAACATCTGTTTCATTTTCCAGGTGTGCTGGACAGGTGGTAATGAATGTTCAATACAAGGTACCCAAAAGGAAGTTGCTCCAGTAACAAGTTTTATACTTTGATCTTTTTTCCTTGAATGTATTAAATATATTAGCTTTAATTTTAATTGTTTTTCTCTAATAGGTACTCGTTTTGATTCATGCTGTTCTAACTCTTCTCACACTGAGGAATTATTAGTTGGAGAAATCTTGTAATAGTTATTTCTAACAATGGAAATCTCCCAGTGTTAATCTAGGGTATTATTTCCCAGAGTGAATTTTACAAATTTGATTTCAAGTAACATTACTTAGGAAAAAAGTCCTTCACCAAATATATTTACAAGAATAAACTACTATATGCTAATAATATTAGCTAATTTTGATTAAGTGCTTCCTTTGAGTGTGACTGGCACTCATAACTGATTTCTCTGCATTAACCAGTTTGAGGTCCTATATTTTCCTCCACTTTACAGATGAGGAAACAGTTTAAAATGTAAAATAACTCCCTGGCTTGTTTCCTACTTATAGATAAACGCACAGAATTCATTAACTGAGAAGTCCTGTTGAGAATTAACCTGGTTAACTTTATTTAATCCAATTTTTACCAAACATTTTATGGTGGAATGCTTTTCATGTACGATCTTTTAACATCACATAAAACGCATTTGAGGACCCTCTAGATGAGATAGATGAAAGAAGGGATAGCATCTTTATAGATATCAAGAAAACATGCCTGGCTGTGCCCAAACGTAGAACAATTATGAATTTTAAATAACTTTACAAACCAAATTAGTTAAATGACAGATCATTTTGTTGATTAGTGTTAAAAAATAAAGCTGCTTTAGTATTCCTTTCTCTGGAATGGTATATTCTCTTTTTTGTTCACACAACAGGGACTATATGTGACAATAACGACTTCCGTAACATTTACCCTCTTCCCATCAATTAGAGAAAAGCCATATAGACAGCTAAGCCCCTTAAATGGACACTTTAAATATACAAAAATATGTATATTTTTTCCTGTGCTCTGACAGAAAGCATTTCTGAGATCAGACAAGAAATAAGTACAAATAATATCACAAACTTAGAGGAAAAAACTAAATTAGGCTTCAGGTTGATCGCTCTGAGATGTTTTTATTGCCCATCCTCTGCTTAGTTTTTGCTTAAGATGTTGGTGAGATGATGAAAGCTGAAAAGTAAATAGGTGCTTCAATAAATGCAAACAAATGAGTGCTTTCCTAGCAAAGAATTAGGGAAAACCAGCCTTTCCCCTGAAGCTAATCCCTGGATGGCTAACACTGTGAATTTCTCCCCTCCACATGCAGGCAGATGGGTTGCCACTGAGGATGACAGATGAGTTGTGCTTGGCGGGATTAATGACATTATCATGTTAATGGTGCTTAGGTGAGGTCTGCGGAGTCACAGGCCTGGGCAGAATCTCGGGTTTTCAGAGCTGTGTGTGCTCACGCTCTTCTTCTCTTTCTTCTTCGTAGCAATAATTAACTTGTAATGTTTAACATTTTTAGCCCACCAAATGATCCACAGACTGTGGCCTCCCTAAGTACGCAGGCATTTATAGATCTGGAATCACGTGCTCTGCCCTTTGACATGCAAAACGCGGGCGGGCCAGCTTGATTTGTCCTTCCCTCGCCTTTGTGCCTTCAGTTCACTCCTAATCCAGAGTCCACTTTGTTGCAATCGCTTTGGAAATCTGACATATTGATCAAGAGTTTAGCCTTAGTAACTATGGCACATATATCAACTGTTGTTGATCGTGTCAGGTCACATTTGATGGCAAGATGATCCTCTATCCACCCAGGAGAGCTTCTGCGGCTCTCATGGGTTGATTCTGCTCCCCTCAAGTGGCCAGAAAGGTATGTTGGCCCCACCCCACTGAAGCAACAGAACTTCAGGGCACCTGGCCCAGGACCTCTGTGTGAGTCAGAAGCAGTGGAGATGTCACCAAACAGATGAAAACAAAAGCCTAGTAGAGTCCGTAATGGCTTGCATCTTAAGATAAAGGCAAAAATCAATGAGTATTAATGTCAGTAATTATGTCTTTTTGAAATTGTCTAAAAAATGGCTGTTTTCCTGTTCAGTTTAATTCAGCAAGATGGCATCTTTATGAATAATTGTATCAATATTACCAAATTAATTTAAGCAAACCTTTACAGATGCTTGTTTTTAAAAAATACTATTTCAGAAAACAATGTTTGTGTAACAAAGATATCCCTCATGTACTAAAGCAGTATTTATTTAACGATCTTGAAATTCACTTTTACTCTTTTTTAAAGAAATCATTTATACATGACCCAGGGGTGAAGAATGAGAATAATGTGATTAAGGGGAAACTATTTCACAATTTAATGATGCTGTGTAGTAGTTAAAACAAATTGCTCACCAGTAGCATGATGCCCATTAATACATGGACCAAAAGCCTTTGTGGGCTAAAGAGAATCTAGGTTTACTTCTGCTGTCAGAGAAATAAAGTAAGGGATTTCTTCACTTTAGTAAGGCAAAGGAAGGGATTTCTAACTGAAGTTGCTCCAAATTTAGAGTACGTCAGAGAGAGATATTACTTGGCAACAAGTTCCCATGAGTTCTGCCGAGATTTCCAGATAACTGTCTGTATCTCTTCAAGTGAGAGACTTTAACTTTTTATTTCAAAAGTGATCAGGTTCGGGTGGCACCTGTGGCTCAAAGGAGTAGGGTGTGGGCTCCATATACTGGAAGTGGTGGGTTCAAACCTGGCCTCGGCAAAAAAAGTGCCAAAAAAAAAAAATTCACATGTATGATTGCTTTTTTAACTTAATAATTTATTTTTATCTCCCATAGTTCCAAATAAAATCAAAATATTAAATTCATCCAGTACAAAACCTTAAATTATCTGAATTGATGGAATTAAGAATGGATGTACTTAGATTAATTCATCAATGAATTCTTGCATCAACTTTTGTTAGGCACTAACATTATATGGATGAGGAAACTGCAATCTGGAGAGGTGAAGTAGCTTCTGAGGACCCACAAGAAGGAAGGGAGGACGTGCTCAGTGTGCCAGGGCTGCTGGCTCCGAGAGCCGCCAAGGGTAGTGGTTTATGCACACAAAACCTATATTTGAATTTTAAAGTTTAAAACATGTTCATTTTGATCCTATTCTAGAAATACGTTTGGTGCCAAAATATGTTCTCCTACACAGAAAGTTACCAAACTGTTCTACAGTCACTGTTTGCATTTTATTGTCCCATTTTTTATGTTTTCCCTTCCTTGCTTAAATATGGTTAGATTTAAATAATTAACAGAACTATCAGTAACGTTCCATGCAGAGTGACCAGTTAGTGCACTTCATAAACAGTGCAGATGCAAGAAAGCCAGACTGACAAGGACTCTTTATCAGAAAATAAAAATAATTTTTAGTAGATCAGTATGTAACTCTTTGGTGTTATACAATGAATACCGTTTAGGCATCATGTTTTTGAGATTCAACTTTAAGAAATGCCTTTTTAGGAACCAATTTTAGGAAATACAACAAAAGTAATCTTTGAGACTGTTCCCAAGGCCTGAAATTACTCTGCAAAAAGCAAAATGCTACAAAAAAAAAACAAACAAAAAAACATGAACCAAAGGAAGAGGATTCCTCATATTAATTAAAGCATCAAATATTGGTCATTAACTTCTCTTATCATAGTGTGTCTATTTTAAAAACCTGGATATTGATGATAAATTCTGTCCCACATTCTAAGTTTATTATGAAGATACTATAGGCAGAGGAGCATTTCAATTCAAGGTAATCATAATGATTCAAGTGGAGTCCACATAATTTCATATATTTTTACTGGAATTTCATGGAAAAGATATTCCTTAGTCTACTCATACATTTAAATACTATTTTAAGCATATGAAGGGTCAAAATATGATTTTAGTACTGCTATTTTTATAGTCTTTACTTTTAGTAAATGTTCAAGTTAATCCTTCACACCTCCAAAATTAATACATACTTTTTATAGCATATAAGTGAGATGTTTTATGATAATAGCTGAATATGAATGCTAGTTTCATAGAATTTAAAAAATAAAAAAAAAAGTATGTCAATATTTGCCATTTTAAAAATGTTCCTCGACCTCAGATCATATCTTTGTGGTAGATTTTCTAAATGAAAATATACATTTTTTTCAGTATTTTTTTCATTAAACGTTTCATTTCCCAAAAGATGGATTAATCCCAAATAATTTAAGTTTACCAAGTTACATAATACTCTACTTTGAGTTGCCTGTTGAACCTCTCAGACCAGAAGTACAGAGGAAAGAAAGGGGACAGAGGAAAGTCTATAAGCATTTTATTTTTATTTATTTATTTATTTATTTATTTATTTATTTATTTATTTATTTATTTATTTTTGAGACAGAGCCTTAAGCTGTCGCTCTGGGTAGAGTGCTGTGGCATCACAGCTCACAGTAACCTCCAATTCCTGGGCTCAAGCAATTCTCCTGCCTCCTCCTCCCAAGTAGCTGGGACTAAAGGCGTCCACCACAATGCCTAGCTATTTTTTGGTTGTAGTTGTCATTGTTGTTTGGTGGGTCAGGGCTGGATTCAAACCCGCCAGCTCAGGTGTATGTGGCTGGCTCCTTAGCCACTTGAACCACAGGCACCGAGCCTCTCTAAGCATTTTAAAAATCATATCCCATTTTTGTGAACAAATGTTATCGATGCTGCTCTCAGACTCAGGGATGGCCTGTGTGTTTCCTAACAGTCTTTCCCAAGTGACAGTTGAGGTAGAAGGCGGAAAGCGGCCGAGGTCAGACCACTTTCATGGACCCTGTTCCACTTGAGCTCTGCTTTCTGCCACAGCTGATCTTAGGCATAGCACTTAGGTGGTTGAAGGTTTAGGGAAATAAACCATGAGTAGATAGGGTGTCGAGCCTGCAGATATCGCCTTCCATTTTCATCAGATGAAGCTTGTCGATGCCTGCTACTAAAAGACAAGAAGAAAAAGAGGGGCTTACTCTGAAAAACTGCTAGCTAAGAGAATGTGTGAAATGGGAAGTATTTGAAGTGGTGTGAATCAGACATTGTGCAAAAAGATGTATCTCCTGCATGCCCTGCCCTATCAGGGGGATCTCAGAGTAGTTTTTATGATGAGAGCATCCCTTGATCTGTTTATCTAAGGAGTTGGCTGTAGCAAATACGTACCATAACAACATGGCCGGCATTGCAGGGCTTAACTCCCTTCCAATTACTCTTTCTCTGTGTGCTCTCGTCTTCTATATGGTGGGTTCATTTCTGTAATTTGAGGAATGTCCTCTGCACTGCTCTGGACAGATGGAAGGGAAGCTGTGACCCTGGGCTCTGAGGGGTACATAGAATGCCTGGGAGGGATGTAACGTAGGCGATGCCCTGTGAAAGTATATTTGTAGCTTAAAGGAATGTTACTTCTGCCAAATCATTTCAAAAGTGTTGTTTAATTTTCTTTCCTTTTCTTCTTCTTTTCTGATGGATGTAATTGTGTCATTTTATCTCCACCCAGGAACTTGTGTCAACAGCTCCCTCCATGGACCATTCACTGGAGCTGCAATGTCACAGTGTCAAATTCTTGGTTTTGTTTTTGTTTTTGTTTTATATTAATCTACAGTTGAAAAATTTTTTTTTCTTCTGTGAATTTCCCTTTCCCTCTGATGTCTGTTCTTAGCTGAGCTGTCCACTATTCAGACTGAGTTCACACACTGAGCAGACCCTTGGGGGAGGCGTGGCTCTCTCCTGCCACCTCCCTCTGGGCTGTCTTTGTTCCTACTTTAGTGTTCAGCTTTTTAGGTCCCTTAAGGATACAGCTATCAAACTTTATTCTCTCTAAAATTTTATTGTAATACAGAACATTCATACTTGTGTGTGTATCTCTTCACTATTTTGTTGTTGTCTGTTATTTTTTAAACATTTAGAACCAGAGTTGAGTATTTTCTATTAAGAACCTGTTGCTCCTATTGGCTTAAATGCTTTAAGGATGACCGTGATTGCAAGATTTTCCAAAGACAAAGTGTGGACATGCCTCCTACACTGAGCCTTTAGCAGAACGGTTTCAAGATTGTTTTCATTCATTGCCTGTTGAGAAAAGCCGCAGGGAAATGTCAGAGTAGCACTCAATGGCATGTTATACTAGTTTTAAGCAAAGGGTAATTTTTAATTTTTTATTGTTGGTACCAATGCCTGTGTGTGTTTTCTTTATTCTGTCTTTACATCATGTAGTTTTATTTCTTTCTCCTGTACATGGCCCTTTCATTGCTTAATCTTTTCCTGCTTTGTGATTTGGTAGACATGGATTGCTTATCTATACAGGTTCTCTCATCAGATTTTCCTTAAGCCTTGGGATCTTTCCTCATTTCTTTTGTCCCAATACATGAATCAGAATGGGAGTATCTCTGCAGGAGGGGTGAGAGAAGAGGAGAGACTCTGCTCAACAGAAGAAAAATCTGCTTTCAGAAAAGATGCTGTTTCTTGAAGGCATGTGACCTGAGGGAAAGTACTGAAAGTCTAGCAAACTCAAGAATATTCCCTGCCTTTCCTGGAGCTCCAACCCCCAACACAGGGCAGATTCAAGACTGACTGTCATGTTATCCACTAGAGAATTTTACTAATAAAATTATATCCTGCTCTAGTCAGGGTAAGTTTACATATTGTCACAATGATATACTTTATCCTCATTTTATTATTAAGCTGTCTCAGCAATTCATTTGAAATAGAGTCATCACAATTGAAAACTAACAAAGTTGTAATGGAAGATAGTGAAATTTTTGTATAAAATGGATTTCTTCCATGACAGATTGTTACTAGCTAGGAATGCCCAATGACAAATCAGGTAGTGTGGTACTAAGTCCCAATTTAACAGCCTTTATGATTTTCATGCGCATAGCTTAAATTGTCTCTTTTATTGTTTTCATAATCTAGAAATAATAGAGAAGAAACATATAGTTTATTAAGGGATGACCAGTGGCATACTGCATCTTGTTTAGAGAGAGTCAGTCCTCTTTTCTTTTTGGGAATAGATAGTTTAACAAGACACTTGCCATCATTTCCTTAACAGGGATAATAAACAGAACAATTCTGCATAAAAGCTCATATCAGCTTCTTTCATGCCTTTTCTTTCAGAAGGCTGCCTAAGGGTTTAAGCAATTTACTGGTCTGACCCGCATCCTTTCTCTGCAGTCTGCGGTTCTTTTGTTTAACATTAGTATGTGGGCAAACAGCATTCTGAGCTGTGCAGAGCTTATCAGCCCGTGTTCAGTCGACCAGAACCCCTTTCTATGTATCTAAGCGGGGCCACATTTAATACTTCACAGTGGGAGCATCTGCAGTTCCCAAAAAATGACTTGTTTATCAGATAAACTCTGTCCTTATGCTGACAGATGTGGTGGATGGTGGAGCTTCAGTATCATACTTCTCTAATATAAGACTTGTACAAAATATGGTATGCTGAGGGACAATGAGACCCACAGAGCAGAGTCAGGACAAGAATTGTTTATGCAGCCACTAGACAACTGTACTCGGTGTTCACTAACAGGAAATGGAGAGAAAAAGGCAACTCTCAGTCTCTCATTTGGAATTCAATAAATAACTAATTCTCCTGTTACTAAAGTGTTAAGTGGAGGAAAGACATTTTCACTGTTAGCCTAACGTTCTATGATTTCATTGGCAAACACCGGGAGGGGCCTTAGTGCCATGGCCTGATAAAAGCCAAGAGCCTGAGGGGGCTGACTGAAATATTGATCGCAGGTACCGGATGGTACCAGGGTGTTAGGAAATTAGAAGAAGTGGTCTTGGGAGACTTATCTGCCATTAACCTAAGATAATGCTAATATAGTCTGTTAACTCAAAATGATCTTTTCTTTAAAATTTTATTAGAATTTCATGAAGTTATTTTAAACATGTTGAGCAGTTGTAAAACCCTGTGTCTAAAACACACAACTCCAACTTTGCTATTTCATCCTCGGGTCCTATAGTCATATGTACTTATTTTGGAAGTACTGCTAATCTTTATAAAGGTATGTATGTGCATGTATCTGTGCCTATACATAAATACTTCTAAAAATAAACTAAACATGTGTTTTAACTAGAGCATTCCCTATTATTGTATTATTTCTTACAAAAATTATTTTGAAGTTTTTTTAATGTACATTCTTGGGATATATTTGTAAGAGAAGTCCAGTTTTGATAGAATGGTCTAAACCTTACACTGACCTCTGGGGAATTCTGAGGCAGCAGTCCAAAGTGATGGTAAGTATCCCAAGTATGGACATCCTCGTGCCTTACCAATGGGGTTGTTGTCACAGAACAGGAACTGACTTAAACTGATCAGGTTTCATCTTTAATGCAATTCACATTGCTTGCAGTACTCTTATAAGTTAGCACATATGTTACATTTTCAGTCCTACCTATAATTACTCTTTATATTAAACCCTTTCTTCTCTAATTATTTCACTACCAGTAGCCCCCTTCACCTCTCAGCTCTCTGCTAATTAAATACTTTTAAACATGTCTTTGTTATTAATTGTGAAGTGTTGCCATGACCATATGATATAACGATTATTTGGAAGATCAGTTTTTAGATTAATAACAAACTTCGTGATTCTCATACAGGAATTATGGCAATAAGTAGAGCAAAATATATGATACCATGACACACATCCTTGAAGCCTAGATGGTCAAGTCTATTCTTAAGTATAAGGTAAGTAGGGTGCCCTGAATGTCACCATTCATAGGGAAAATGGGAAATCATAGTGAAATGTACCTTTATTTACAAAATATTCATTACAAAATATTTGCATACTATTCCCTGTGTTGCCCACCTCTTTGTAAAATTTTGTAATGAATATTTGTAAGTAAAAGTACATTTTGCTACAATTTTCCAGTTCCCCTAACTATGGCGACTTTTGGGATGCCCTGTTGTATAAACCAAAACAATTCTACAAAATTCTGATGTATTTTTGTGTTTCTTCCATATTTTCCTATAGGGTTTAGTAGCCTTTTTAGGTCTAGCTAAACACATTTCTGTGCTGTCCTTATGCAGGCAGGCTTATCAAAGAAGCAGCCATTAAGAAATATATTCCATATCAGACTAGAAGACATTTGTGTGCCTTTGCTACCCCCACTAATGCGTGCTAGCCAACTGTTCATGCAGAAATTGTAACTGTTAATGAGGGTTAAAAGGAAATTTTAAATTAGGTGTCATCTTTTGACTAAGGTACCTCAAGTGTTATACTCTGTCTAATATTTATTTCCTATCTTGTCTCTTGCACTTAACACAACTCACCACTAAAGAAAAATGATCATTATTGTGATATTTTTCAAACAATAACAACACACGCACACACACATGCATGCACACGTGCACACGCACGCCCCTCTTCCTGGCCCTGCACCTCTCCTGGGTCTAGCATTTCTCATTGCTCACTGTTGTTCCTAACACTAGATCCTGTATGTCATACGCCTTGCATGGCTGCAGACTTTGGCCTTTTCACCTGCTGTTTTGGTTGGCTTTAGATGCTAAGAGAAGACTATGAAAAAGAGAAAGGGGGAGGGAGGGAAGTTTGGAAGACTGAAGCTAAAAAAAAAAAAAAAATGGCAAATGTTTTTAGCGCCTTCATCTAGACATGTGTCCCCTCACTCTGTGACATGGCTGCTCCAATGTTGCCATGGTGAGGATTTCTAATCATCCCTACACATGACAGGCTCCTATTTGTCTGCACTCCCTTGGGTGTAAATTTCTAGGCTTAAAAAAAAATCCATGTGAGCGTATCATCCGCCGTGCAGATGTTTCACTGCTTTAGAATATCAGGCAGCTGCTTGTGCCACCGTAGACAGCTAATTGGAGACTGCATCGCAGGAACAGAGGCGCAATTATGGCATAAATACACATCCTCTGGTGCATCATTGTATCTCTATTAACAGAAAATTTTAAACAGTGCTCAGAGTGTAATTAGTGTAGTTGATAAAGTTGTAAAACATGTAAATAAGGGAAATAGCAGGTACGTGGCCAATCCACTATCCAGCACTAGGGGATGCAGATTATTGCCTATTTAGAAATAATTAGCAAAGCTGCATTAGCAAAGCCTGTGTCCAACAGAAGCAAGGCAAACATTTATTCTGGTAACAGCTCTTTCTGTGCTAGCCATGAAAATCTACTAATATTGGTAATTTAGCCCTCATTACCAGAGGATAAAGCATGAAAAGAGCTCAGACATGAAATATGACAAGTAATATTAATTTTTATTCCAGAGGAAAGGATGCTTCCTTGGGTTGCATGCTGATTTCTCGGCAGGGTCTCAGCAGTGCGTGTGGAGGAGGCAGTGGGTAGCTAGTAGTTGAGAATTCAGGATACGGAGCTGACTCCCTGCTGGAGGTATACCCTGGGGTGGCGATGACCATGGCTGATGAGGCGTGCCACTGTTAGTGCCCAGCCAAACCTCAGGTCACAGTTCAAAACAAGCACTCAGCCATTAAACTTCAGTCCTCGTGGACCTGGGAGGGTTTCCGCCCTCGTTCTTGCTCTTTTCCACCCTCTCAGCACCTTTTCTTCTTACTCTCGGGCATTTTTTTCCCCTTGGAATGATTTTGCAGAGCTATCCAGGCAATCAGATTGATTTTTGTGCTTGCACCGCCCTCTACAACGTGCTTCTGATAATGAGCTGCTGTTGTTGAAGTGGAGAGTGTGGGAGGGGTGGTTTCAGCTGTGTCTTATGCTAGGTCGTGGGCTCGGGATAAGAAATGACCCTCTGGCTCGTGTACATTAAAGATTGTGTCACTGGAGAATATTGTCCCGTAGCCAGGATTCGTGAATGGCAAAAATTTGTAGTTTGTTTTACAAATACACTTCCTAATGAAGAAAAATGCAAAAGCACTGCTAGTTTCGGAACCTTAGTTTGTCTTCCAGACACTGGGATGAAAAGGCAGAATGTTTGGGGAAGGGCCACCTTTCTCGCATCAATCTCAGGCTGTTAGCTGGCTCTTTGTTTCATTCCTGAAGCATAAAGAAATGGGCGAGATTAAGAACCGAGCCCATGGAAGTAAACGCGTTCGGAGGCATTTCTATTATTTACCACCCTCTCCCTGTGCGCGTTCTGTGTAGGTATTGCTTCCTCTGAGCTTCTAGGACACACCCTGATGTCTATTTGCTGAATATTTTGAATATTAGGAAAAAACTATTAGCCAACAGCAAACTGAACTTTCACGCATCTCAGTCTGAGTTTCACAGTATATTCAAAATACTATCTAAACACCACATCTTGGAAAAAAAGAGAACAGTGTGGATATTTTAGAACTTTAAAAATGAAAATGGTACATCCATAAACACACTGAAATAAAGACACGGTCCACTTTGTTAAAAAAAAAAAAACAAAAAAAAACAAAAAACTCACATTGGGAATCTGAATTCTCTTTTCAGAGCTGACAGACACTGACCGCCCGTGGTGAGTGCCTCTTGCACAAGGCGTATTGAAGATGGGGGGGGGGGGAGGGTTCACTGCTGCTATTGCCTCCTCCTCCTCTCTACTTCACTCCTTGTGGACCTGAGATGAGAGGATGGTAGCTGCTGAGTAGAACCTCTGCCTTGGGATGGAAGGCCTGTGCACAGGGACTCAGACTAGAGCTACCAATGAGTTCCCCACCACAGGTGAATATTGCTCAAAACCTGCAGCCCATGGTCACACAGAAAATACAAATGCACACATTTACACACATGCGTATTGTGTCCCCCAATACCCACAGACATACACTTTAATTATTCTCCAGTAGATTCTGGAGTGTAAGGATGTTTTTCATCCGTTTTACTCTCCCACTTCTGCACCACCCTGAGACGGTGTCAAAGAACCATTTCTTCAATTTAGTATTTAAGACTCACCCTTGACCACATGAGTTGAATTAGCCCTGGAATTGGAATCAGGAATTAATATGACATTAAAGTTCTAGTTTTGAAAATTTTCCCTTCACCTCAATTTCCTTAACTGTGAATTTGAAACTATGTCCTTGTCTTCCTCACACAGTTTTTATGAGAACCCAGTGATATAATACGTGTAGAAATACTCTGCAACTGTAAATATGACTCAAATTAGTATTTACATGATTTATCCCATCAGTATTTACATGATTTACTCATTAGACAAACTTATTACTATACACTATAACCTTCCAATCACACTTGGACATTTGCCTCAGTTTTAAAACATAGCACAAATAGACTTAGATAACGTCATAAAATTGATCTCTGCTTGTGTTTTTATGGTGCCAAAACTGCTGATTCATAAATGAAATTGTACTCAACCAACCAGATGTTTCTTCTGCAGGATGCCAAATTGCCACTTTAAACTGAATGTTATCCAAGAAACTTCCTATGTGTATGAAAATTGTATAAATAAATATTGCATTAATCATTTTCCTTCTAAGCCCATGTAAATAATCTTGTGTAGATCCCACATACCTTGCTAAATGCATGCTATCTTGTCTATCAAAGATATGTGTTTCCTATTCTGGAAGCAGACAGCACCCCCACCTCCTCCCCAGAGCCACCTGGAGGAAAGTTACACCCAAGTTGGAAAGTTTCCCCAAGGAACCACCTGGAGGCGGCTGCTGCTGAACAGCTCCCATTGATAGAAATCCCAGGTAGACCAAAATTTGGATTTGAGTTATCACAGATGTTTTAACCCCTTTGTAGAAGAAAACAAATTTTCCTAATTCCCTCTGTTGGCTTCTGGTGTTTGACAAACAGCTCCCGTTTGCTCCTCTCCACTCCAGCCTGGTGCCCACGGCCTGCACTAAATTGGCACCGACACAGTAGCCACTGCCAAGATCGGGGCAAGGGCAGGAGGGACTGAAAGGGAACACAGAGCAAAATGATCCCCAATTCAAGTGAATCCTTGTTACCTTTCTTCACATATTCCTTCTCCCCTCCCTTATTGTTCTCATCTCAAAAGAGAGGAAATAGGTTCCAAATCAAACCACAAAGAGGATCTTCAGAATCAAGTTAAATTGGAGCACAAGGATTGGGGCTGATGGGAATATGCATTTGCAAGGTGCCAAAACCTGATCTAATTTACATCCATTTACTGATCTCCAGCCCTTCGGCATCTATTGAAATAGTGTTCCATTACAGAGTCCTTGTAACCGTATATTTCATATATGTTATGTTACTTTTATTTCAAAAAACATTTTTAAAATACTTCCTTCTATGCAAACCTGTCCGTATGGACGGATAGAGTATTCTATGTGCCAAGTATTTAATCTAGTTTTATAATTTCTCTGGTGCTTCTCTGAGAAGCTTTCTCCAAAGGGGCCTGTAACTCATAATCACAGGGGCTGTTTGTGAATATATTTCTCTGGGTCAGAAATTTTGCCAGAGTTGACAGGCACCCTGGACAGCTTTTCAGAAATCTCCTGGATATTACTCATCCATTAGAAAGGAAAAAATGATATTTTGCACCCGTAGTTGTATCTCTCGCTCTCTTTTTTTCCTTTTAAATTACAGAAATAAAGTGCCCATTGTAAATCGTTCCTGCTGGCGGACAATGTTGCGTCAGATCGGGCTCACGGCCCACTGGATGGGAAAGGCATGGGGGTGGGGCGCCTTTGTGAATGAGCAGACTCTGGAGGGAAATTAAATGGTTTGAGTCAGGTCAAAATAGCTCATTAGTGGGGAGGAAAGCTAGCTGTTTATGCTTCAGGGTGGAAAAAGGCTAACTCGTTTACTTCAGGAGTTTCTTATTAAGTTGTTTTACTCTTAAAAAAAAAAAAACAAACTTACATTTCTATTTGTACTTTCTGTGAGCTAGATTATGAGTAAATAGATCTTGAAAATAACAATAGTTAAAGTAGTTGTTGCCCTAAATGAGATTATTTTAAAAATTCCCCTAAACTTGAAAAGTAAAAGCTGGAATATGAAAGAAAAGAAAAAAAATGAGTAGATTTATTTATTTTATTTTCAGTATTCCGAATATTAAGGAGAACTTAAGTTCCTTCTTTGAACTTTAACAACTTGGTATTGACATTATGACCTCCTTTTCCACCCCTTCCTCCCCACTTTCCCTCTCAGAATGCCCATGGCTGGGAAAATGTGGAAACAGAAGACCCAATCAGAATGGCAGGATTCTTTCTGGAAAACTAATCAAGCAGATAGGTGGCCCAGTGCCGCTGCTCACACCTGTAATCCTAGTACTATGGGAGGCCAAGGAGGGTGGATTGCTTGAGCTCATAAGTTCGAGACCAGCCTGAGCGAAAGTGAGACCTAGTCTCTAGTCTCTACTAAAAATAGAAAAACTGAGGCATGAGGATCTCTTGAGCCTGAGTTGGAGGTTGCTGTGAGCTATGATGTTACAGCACTCTACAGAGGGCGACAGCTTGAGACTCCGTCTCAAAAAAAATAAATAAGCAGTGATAGGAGATCTATTGGCAGAAGAGCAAAAGAGAATTCGAAAATCATAATGACTTTTAAGAACAAAATTCTTCCTGGTAAATTTCTTTTCAAATAAAAATCAGATGTCTTTGGGGCAGTGCATGTGGCTCAAAGGAGTAGGGTGCTGGCCCCATATAGCGGAGGTGGCAGGTTCATACCCAGCCCAAGCCAAAAACTACAAAAAAACTACAAAAAAAAAAAAAAAAAAAAAATCAGATGTCTCCTAGAATCCCAAACATTATTGTATCTATTAGAGACAGGAGAAAACTTTTAAAAGTCCTCAATTCCCTGTGTGTAAACTGAGAAATATGTAAATCTGTAAGAAAGAAGAATAGCACACATGAGTAACAAGACAGGTGAAACAGCAGCACATCCTGTGCAGAAAGCCATCTGTTCGTTTTCTGTTTGCTTTGGCTCCATCTTTATTTTTTCTCAGTTGGTTCATCAAGTAGGTTTCCCCTCCCCTCTCCCAAGTCAAAAGCTAGAGTAATAAAGAGAAATTGCACATTCCTCAAAGTTGTACTTTGTTATCAAACTTCTAGACTTTGGTTGTTCTTGTCACATTCTGCTTAGTGAAAGTGAGATAACTGAGTTTTCCAACATCACTCGATGTTGTTGGCAATGGAACTAGTTAGTATATGATGACTGCACAGCTCTGAGCAAAATTTGTGTTATCATAGGTTGGTCAGTCATTTCCTTGGTGACAAGCACAACACAAGGCCGACAGGCAAAGAGTTGATAGATTAAGCCCCTGGGTTAGCCAGAACATGTAGTAGACACAGGGTCATTTCAGCCATGTCTGGAATCCAGACAAATAATGTCTGGTGTCTGAAATTTCATGCTTCCCTGCTTGTCAGTTTGGGCCGGACCCCAAGTAGTATCCTTCTCTGCTTGTTGCTACTTTGAAAGATCCCAGATCTGCTGCTATCTCCTTGGCAAAATCACTGTGCTCTTTTTCCACAGCCTTCAAGCAATGAAGCCAGAGAACATATGGAAAATCCCCTTTGTGAGTTTTCTTTTAAAAGGAATAAGCTAGGCAGTTATAGGCTACTGTTTTAAAAACTTCACGTATTCCGTCATTCGTTTGGGGAAATTCCTTTGGGAAATATTAATATTTCCATTTTGACCATTGTAAATTTTATTCCTGCTTTAACTTTATTGGGGGCAAGAGGATGGAGTGGAAATATCAGACTTGAGAATTAATTGAAAGAAGCAAAAAGCAAAAGGTTTTCTGGAGCACAAAATTTTAATGCATGGCAAATAGCCAGCTTGGTCCAACGTAGAAAAGAAAAGACTAAGAAATATGGATGACTAGGCATTACATATAAATAAAAGAATAAATAAAAGAAATGAGAGAAAAGAAAGAAAAATGAGAAATGGGAAGCTGATCAGGATCCTTGATGTAGGAAGGCTTATTTAGTGTCTCATTTATATTTTCTTTTTCTTCTTTATTCACAACACATGCATTTTTCCCTCTCCTATTTTTTTCTCCTTGATTTTACATATCATTTTCCTCTAGATATAAGCAGATGAGGTAGAAATAAATTCCTTCTTATTGAAGATGTGTGTCTGTTAAAAGAACATAGAAGACAATGCACCCTTACATTATTAAATATCTAAATATGTGTGTCAGGTTGACTGCAACATCCTTTCTTAAATTTAAGCTTGTAGATCACAGCCACCACCTTACATGGATACAGGATTGTTTGAAGAATGCTACAATTTCCCCAACCATTCTGGAAGGTCTTTTTTGGAAATTATCAATGAAGTCTGTTTGTTTTACAAATCACATGAGAACATTAGCCTGTTTTTTGCTCACAATGATTTTACCAACTTTGTATTATTAATTACTTTAATCATTTTGCTTTACTGTAAATTATTTTTATACCTCGACATCAAAGTGTGAAGTTGAAATAACTGCAACAACAACAAAAAAACCACCAGATAACATAGTAACAGTGCCCCTACCTACATTTCAGAGATTTGTGCTCTTGTTTGATTAATTCTAAACTATTTTGTTATTTTTATTATAGTATAAAACACAAAATACAGAAGAGAAAACATATGTGTACGTGAAGTTTAAGTAGTTTCCATATAAATTGAGACCCTTAACGTGACATTTTTTACTTAAGAAAATAAATGTTTTAATCAGAACAGAATTAATAAATTTCACTACTCTTGAATATATTAAACTGGAATTCCTGGTTTGAGAAGAATGCATCTATGAGTCTATTACCAGGGATATAGGGATTGGGTGTCCGGAGTGTTTGTACCTTAGGTTAAAGTCATCATTGGGAGTCCTACACTTTAGAAACTGAGATTACAAATAAATTTTGGTGACATTTTTGGTTGAAGATATGTATTAACCACATATAATTTATTTAGGTTTGAATAATGCCTGGCACTAAATGAACACTTCAGTAAATCTCTGGTAATAGAAACTGTGATCAGAGCTTTGCTGTGTAGTCTTCATGTACTAGATAGACTCTTTCTTTCTTTCTTTCTTTTTTAATATCTCACACGGACAACTTGGCTTCTAACTGCATGAACACGTGTGTGAGGAAGTGATTGATACATTTGTTTATCCCTGGATAATGTATATTTAGAACGTGAGAGTCACACCAATAACTGGGTGATCACAGCATTGTACAATCATTCTGGTTGAACTGGGACAGATTTTACTTATGTATACCTAGAATAAATTTAAATGAGGAAGAGTTTTGTTATTTCTTTCCATTACTTTTATTGTTCACTCCCACTGCTGAACTCATTGAAGTATTTGGGTTATGTATATTATTTTTTAATTTAGATGTGTTGTAAAATATATCTGCAACGATTTTCAATCACTTTATCCTCATTCAGGGAGCTGCTATGTGACAAAGTTTTATTCCTTATTTGTTCCCAGTAAAGCAATGGGATCATGTGTTCTTTACAAGATGCCTCTTCATGGACATTTTATGTCAGCCTCAAAATATATTAGCAATTGTGTGAATAGTTTCTCCATCATTTCTTTCTGCATAATAATTTAGGCTCACGTAATTATTTGGGTCAAGGACTTTTATTTCCTTCTTCTCTTTCTTATCTACGTCTCAGGAATCAGCGGAACATTTGCTTCTTCCCCCCCCTATATTATTTTATTTTATTTTATTTATTTTTGGAGACAGAATCTTGCTCTGTCACCCAGGCTAGAGTGCAATGACATCATCATAGCTCACTGCAACCTCAGACTCCTGGACTCAAGTGATCCTCTTGCCTCAGCCCTCCCAATTAGCTGAGACTACAGGTGCCCGCCACAACACCCAGCTAATTTTTCTACTTTTAGTTGAGATGGGATCTTGCTTTTGCTCAGGCTGGTGTTGAACTCTTGAGCTCAAACAATTCACCTGCCTCAGACTCCTGGGATTACAGGCTTGAGCCACTTTGTCTGCCAACACTACATTATTTTGTTTTTAATTTTTTTTTATTGTTAAATCATAGCTGTGTACATTAGTGCAATCACCTGTACCCATTCTAAGATGCACCATAGACGTGGCCCCACCCATTACCCTCCCTCCACCAAAACCTCCCCCCTCCCTTCCCCTTCCTTGGCCCTTTCAGAGCAGATGAGTACAGAA